>APFE030828338.1:28192-286478 GCA_000404065.3 Pinus taeda
TATCCAGTAAACTTATGATTCAGTTAGTTGATCCTTTAATGAGTGCATCAGAACATTATTAACCATATGAATAGTAAACAGGAGTAGTCAAACAGAGCAGATCATCACACATAAGCAACACACATGAACACCATGATATAAGGTGGAAACCCAATGTGGGTGAAAACCACCTGCTGCAATTCGTCTCTATCTTCTTTCAATTTAGAAACTTCTTTTTACAATGTTTCTGTACTGGTGCAGTCTTATACCAGTACGCAGGTTGCAACCTGCAGAAAGCTATAACCTTCTCTCATTCTCCAGCTTCTCCTGGAAGGGAGCTACAACCCCCTTAGCTTTTGTACTAGCTGAGATACTAGTACATAGGTGCTGACCTACAGAAGGCTACAACCTTCTTCCAGGGACCACATTTCATAAATTTTCAGACTGTATCCATAGATACAAAAAATCACCACTGCAATACAATCATCAACTATACCTGCATCATCAATCTCTGAATCACCCAATACTTAATCACTGAAACCTTGTCATCAAAACATAGTTACCAGAACACATACTAGAGCCCGAAACTCTGCAACAACCACTAGAACCAACAACAACTTGAAATATCAAATCTCATACTGTATATGCTACTTGACTGTGTCAAACCAGTGTGTATACGCCCTCTCACCAAAGAGAACCCGCGTATAGATCTAAAGATAATTACTTATACCTTCGCTGCAATTTCCAACTTTATCAACCGCATAGGAGCCTCCTTGATTCAGATCGAGCCAAGCATCACAAACCCATAACTAGTATAGTAGATCTCACTCTTCATCAGATAGTCACCAATCTTGCACACCCTTGGCCTAATGATCTTCTCCTTATATAGGTTTAGGCTTCTCTCAATACCATGGTCCAAAACCATGTAGACCCAATACCTTGGACCCAATACCAAAATACCATGGACCAAATACCACGGACCAAAACTTAGATTTCCAGCATGTACGCACCTTTCCTTCTGTGAACCTGCGTATGTACATATACGCATTTTCTGTTCTTCTCATCCGCGTGTATACACACTTTCATCAAGATTAACCTGCATATACCTCTCCCTTGACCTGTTGTACTATGTTCTATCATCTGATTGAGTTTCCACCTGTATCATACCTCTGAGTGAGTTGCCATCAAGGACAACACTTGTATCATAATGCCAACAAAAAATTCTTGTCTAAGAATGTTGTTCAGTTAACAACTAACTCCAGATGCCACATCCAGTTCACATAGATTCACACAGATTGAGGATCAATTCCCATAGATTGATCTCATGAATGTACTAATTTCTATCTCCATTAACTCTAGTCTCACACAGAGAACAAAACAACGTACCTCTCTCCCACACCAAAAACTTCAAGAAAATGTTCCTTCTTCTAAAAACTAAAAGCAACTGTCCAAGAAATGAGTTCATCCATGAGAACCAATTTCCTCACTAACTACTCTTAACTAAATATCCAAAAACGTTTCACAAATAAACTTTAACATGTTCTAGCCTTGGTATGTAATCAACCCATCAAATTGCTAGCCTCTTGGTCTAACTTGAATAACTTATCATGTTTATGTGCACGGCCTAATGCACTTGCATCAAGGGAGGATTACAAGAAGATACTAAATTTGCTAATGTAATAGCAGTGGATACAACACATTTAGAACTTGGAGAGCCGTTGAAATCAATGTTTTTTCTTGAGGAATTAGACAGATGGAAAATGTTATTAATCTCGTTCAAGTGTGAGGTTATTCCTCTAAGTAAACAAAAGGAGATAATTAAAAAATATTAAAAGAACTTGGGCTGAAAATTTGCTGGTTCAGTGTTTGGAAAAGATTAAAGAAGAAATGAAGCAAGTAATACTGCGGGTAGGAGAGTTGTAGGGAAAGGTAGAGATGTTACATGAATAGGAGCATATGTACGACCTTGTAGAGAATGTGATTAGTTGTAGAACCCATTCTCTTTCCTACCCTCGTTATTTGCAAGGAAAATTTTTCCTTTTCCAATTAATATCAATAAAAGAACAATTAGCATATGTGGTAACGAAGGTTCAAGCTTTTATGGAGACTTTATAGAAGGCAATTTTTTCAGAGAAACATTTATTATGTGAGCTATATTTGCATTATCATGCTTTTTTTGGAGCAAGGAATTTTAATATTACACCCTATGTTGGAGATGTTCAGCTAGCGACCTTCATTCCATTTATGCAAAATTAGGTTAGTTGGAAGGTCGCTTGTAATACTGTAGAAACAAATGTAGAAGTTGTGAAACTTCTCTTTAAAGATGAACCAGGGCCTACTCAAACAATATATGTGGCATATAATAGGAAGCGACAATATCTAGCAACTAAAAAGTTGTTGATGGAATTCAGGAACAGGGTCATGCAACTTTGTTTCGGGAGTGTTAAGGTGTTGAAATAGGATGCATTGGAAGGAAGTAGGCTTAGATGGGAAGCCTATAGAGAATAATTGAGGAATGAGGATCCCTACTATTTTCCAAATTTTGCACACGCACTTTCTAGGGTACCTCAATATGTGGAATGTATAAGGAAATGTGGGCTTGGTTGGTATGGACCCAAGTTCAGGTTTTCACTCATTTGGCTTCATGTCTATAAGTATCAAAACTGGTATCAGTTAGATGATGAATTGTGGTAAGTGAAACTATTTTTCTCTCGAGGTTATAGAGAACCCACCAAAGATACAAAATGGGCATCTGATTTTTCAAAATTCCATTCACACCACCATAAAACAATCACAAAGGTTTGCATTAGGACATGAAAATGCTTAATTTGGGGGGAGATGTTGGGACACATAATTGAAATTCTTTTTGTACCTATTTTCCCTATATTTTCCTGCCATTTTGACTTTAAAAGTCCATGCCTTGTCACTTTATTAGTCATTATTAACTAAAGTATGTTCCCTTTTGCATGTCACCCTTATTATCTAGTTTTGCTTGTAATTTGACAAAAATTCCAACTTCTTTAGGCTATTTTATTAATGAATTGATGAAGGGATATTTCAAGTGGTATGGCTTGTTGAGATGTTGTAATAGGATGATATCTCCATGGTTTTGCCTCGCTAAAGATGAAAAGAAGACTCCGTTGAAACTTTTTTTACAACACCAAGCCTATTTTGCATACTTTGTTCTTTTGTGATTAGCAACAAAGATTGACATGGACAAACACACAGTCAGATATAGTTTGAATATTCAAACTAGGCACTCATGGAAAATACAACTGACTTAGTTGAAATAATTGGGACTTTTAAATGATAAATCATTGTAATTTAGGAATATTACAACTCTGTTTCAATTAAGCCAATTTGTTACATGATAGTTTTTTTATAATCTTGATTTGGATCACATGACAATTGAGAGATTTTCATGATGATACTGCTTTTTGAAAATAAGAATGTAATTTCAAATTATAAAATAATGTACTCCTTTCCTATGGGGCATGCATAGATAGAGATCAGAGGGGGGTGCACCACCATTGTAATCCTATACTGCAACTTCCATTAATGCAACTCTTTACTGTTCGTGGCTCCATTTCTCTTTTCTGATTAGCTTGAGTGTTGTGTAATTCACCAATCCCTACTAAGGAGGAAGGACCATCCTTCTTATCAAGGATCATTGGTTATAGAGGTATTGTAGTAGTACATTTATTTCCTCTCAGTTGTGATTTATTTGTGATTTACTATTATTGTTATAGATCTTGTTCATGTATTGAATAGTTGTAGGATTGTAGTCTCTACCATTCTGTAATAACATAGGTCCTAGATCAATCCCTTCGTTAGGTGTGATGGTTGTTTGATTATTGTTACATTTATTTGGTTTATTTAATTGATTGAATGGATGTTACAACAATTGTTTAAGTGTTGAATGGTTTCTAGGAGTGTTATTTTATTTTAAATAAGAGTGATCGTGTGACAAATTGTGATTATTCTTCAATGTGTGTCTTTTCTTTCTGAAGTGTGAGAAAGGTTTGGAGTGTAACATAAAGTGTTTGGAGTGTTGAGAGTGATATTTACAACGGTTGATTTTGATATTTTATTAGTTCTAGTTTCCATTTGTTCCTACACATATTTTGTACAATAGTCTTGAAACAAAAACATACTCAGATTGACAATTTATGTGTGAGTAAGATTGGCTATTCTAAATTAAAAGGACAATTAATCTGCCCAAAACTCATATACCCGCTTCTCCTCATAGAAAAGTGTATCATTTCCTTTGAATATTGTCTGCGAAAATTCCTAACAACAAGTAGCCTTCACCATGAAAAATGTTTATTTGGTTGTTTCCAAGCTAAAAAATGTTGTAGGGTCTAGTAAAATAATGTCATAGTGATTTTATTACCATTTCCTCATTAGTGTCATCTTCACCCTCAATATTTTCAATGTCGAAATCATTTTGATATGAAGATATACCTTCATGAAACATTTATTTTCAATTATTGTTTATTATGAATTTCTTCATTTTATAGACTTTGTTACTTTTCATAATTGCTTCAAAACGTTCAAAATCCTATGTACAAGAAATTTTGCAAATGGGATATGCATTCTTGTATTGCAATTTCTTCTTAATCACCACCGAAACAATGTTAGTTTCTTTTATGTCATGAGGCTGGGAATGTTGTATATGAGACATGTTAGCAAGTACATTAACAACTCCCATATTTAATCCTAGGTACCAATTCTTGTACTTTAAGCCTAGTTATACATTTGTAGGAACACTATCATTAATGTTATGAATCTTTCCTCTATTTCATGTAATTGTTTCACTATGTGCATACATTTTTTTTGACTACTATGGGTTGGGACTGCAAACTTTGGGGTTTTTCCAAGCTACAACACTTATTGACAAGCGTTGCAAATTCAATTATTTCTAACAATGCTATTTGTGCACCTCTCCCCATTTTTTTGGTTTAGATCAACTTAGGTGCTTACGTGGGAAATAATATATCACCAACAAAATCATTTCTAAACCAAGTTTGATTAGATATCCTATATCCATAGGCAAACATGTCTAAAAATTGCGTATTGTTCTTACTCAACAAGAGAAAGAAATGTATATTTTGTTTGTGGGGTGGCAGGGGAGGATGTTTATTTTTTGTGTTTGTGTTTGTGTGTGTGTTGGAGTTTCAATCTCTCATTTCAACCTTTTAAATTCATGAACAAAGACATTTAAATAGTTACTTTTTATTTCCTCTTGGATTGTTTGCAAGGCTTAATGTCTCTAGAAAAAATTTAATTTTCTCTCCTTTTTAATGTGGGTTACAACTTCTTTCAATCTCTTCTTCGAAATGCGTATCAAGTGTGATTGTGTGTTCCTATAGAATAGGTTTATTTCTAATCATTTCCTTGATTTGACACATAAATAAGCTTCTATCTATTGTATTTCAAATGTTGGAAGAAATGTAATTTAGTTATATCGACATAGTTTAATATTTGTGTTAGAAATACTGAGAGGGGGAGGAGGGGTGAACCAATTTTTCATGATGGATCAAGATTACCCAATTTGTAATTTTATTTTCAATGTTAACTGAACCATCGTTTAATTCAGAACAAATTATGTAGTAGATATAAGCATAAAAAGTAAACCATGAGCAATATTTAGTCATAAAGGTGTAACAACCCCAAGTTAAAAATCCATGTAATAAATTTAATAAAGGAAAAATAAGACCAAGGTCATGGGACACGTATTCCAAGATTAAAGTTATGTAAAACATCCTAGTGTGGGTGTTGATTTGGTTTATTATGGCTAAGGGAATTGACAAAGGCTTTGGAAATGCAAAGAGGCATTAATTGGCATTTTATTTATGAAAATAAAGGATTAGGAGAAAAGGAAGGTGAAAGGTCACAGGTTGCACGAGAGGAGGAAAATGAAGGAAAAATAATGGAAATTGAAGAAAATAGAGGCCTCATTAATAAAAAGGCTTTTGCAGATCAATTCATAGCTTTTGCGAGTACAAGATTTTGTTAGTTCAGTTTCGGAACTCTCTCTCTATATTATCTCTACTCTCTGATACTTTAATACACATAGAGTATTCTTGGAGCACTCTAGCATTGGAGGAAGGAAGGAAAAGGAAGGACAATAAAGCAAAGGGAAACAAAGATCAATCAAGGAAGAGCGGGATCAAGCAGCTTCAATGGGATTACTTGCAGGCATCAAGTTGCATGTATGATTTCCTTGCTATTTTTGGCATGCATGGTACATGCATGTGTGTATTTGGTTCTCTTGTTGTCATTAGCATGGGTTTTGCCATGTGTGATAGTGGTTTTGACCCTTTCCTTTTAATTTTCAGATAGCCATGGTGTGATGGGGTTATTTTACTTGGTTGAGCTAGATTGTTGGATGGTTTCAAAACTGAGTGGGGTGGTCAGAGGTAAAATCACAAGCCCTAGGAATCCATTGAATGGTAATGGCAGGAGACACGATAAAGCTTGGTTGTGAATATCCCCGTTGGGACTAGAAATCCCTTGACTAATAATGGCAGGATACACGGTAAATCCTAGAGGGTGGAGACAAACAAATTCCTCATAGTTTAGGTGGAGAGATCAACATCCATGCTTATTTAGGGCCTAGTGATCCCTTGACTGGTATATGGAGGTATTGCGTAAATCCTGTAGTTTATGTTTATTGTTTGGGCCTAAGAATCCCTTGGTGGGATATATAGTAAAGCTTGAGGAAGCCGTGATAGGTTCTATTATGAGTCCCACATTCATGCTTAGAATATGGCACGGGGTGATTGGTTGAAAGAAATATTTGGTTCAACCTAATCTATGGTCAGGTGGTAAGTGGAAGTACCTGACTTGGTTGGATTTTGCATATGTTAACAAGAGCTCTTTACTTTTGTGTTTTATGTGTAAATATGCTTGTTAATAGGTGGTTTTAATGGTTGTTCTATAATTGTATTTTTCTGGTTATATGTTGGTTATAAGCATGGTTAATGATAGACTTTGGTTATGGCTCTCATCATGTTTTGGTTAGTTAATGAACTATTAATGAATGTATGATCTAATAGATGATCATGAAACTATTGTGAGAGGGCATCAAACCTTCTTGATGAATCTTAGATAATTATGAGGTCCCTATGTTTAGATTTGTTTATATGACCTGTACATTACATGTTTATGATATGTTTGACGAAATGTTTGTCATGGATGGTAGGGGTCAAGCCAAGTCCTTGTTCAAGTTTTTGCATTAGTATCCTTATTTCATTGTTATTTATTGTATTTGAAAATTTCAAGAAGTTTTGGGTAGAGGCCTGAGTCAAAACGCTGAAAAAGTGGCTCAGAATCAGGGGTCGTTGGCACAAAACTTCCTGAAAAATGTTGCAGTCGCATGGATGCCTTGATGTGCGAGTGACTGGATGATTTCAATTGCTTGGATGGCTTGTCATGGTAGAAAATGGGGTTTATTTTAGCAAAAAAGAAATCTAACTCAGGGGTTGGGCACCTGGAGTGGTTGGTTAGTCCCTAGGGGTCATGTAGCTCCTAAGAAAGGCCAATTTGGTTTTTGGTGTTTCGATACCACTTCCTTAACTATAGATGGGGAGTTGAACCATATCATAGTAACTCTTTGTCACATATTTACCCTGGTGGACTGGTTAGCTTGGGTAAATATGGGAGGAGGGTGTTATCGAGTGGTATCAGAGCATGGTTCACCCCTTAGACTCGATGGGTGGAATATGGTTGTCATGCATGCGTGTAGGTTGTATATGTGCTTGATGTGTATGCATGATGATGGTCAATGTTACATTTATGTCATCATGTGGAAGTTGATGGTGTTGTTGTTGGATGTGGTCATCATGAGTACATGTTGGTTATGCATTTGTTATGCATGTCAGTGCCTAAATGTCATTATGCATGCATTGTTATGATTATGGTATAGTCATGCATTTTAATTGGATAATGGTTGAAATTATGTCTAGATACTGATATGATTATGTTTATACATGTATTGCGCTAATCTAGTTGATCTTGCAGATGAGATATCCTCCCCTGACATATACTGGGGTATGTTGATTTTGTTTATATTTTAGTTTAGATGACATGGTATACTTGCAAGAAGAAGATCAAATATGACTAGCAATATGGTAGACTACAATTAACAAGACTCTCCCTATAGATTTGATGAGCATCATGGCGATGGGAAGTCTCCCAACATAGTAGAAGTATTGAGAAGTTTGAAGGGAGAAATAAGAAGTTGAAAAGTAGATAATGACAGAATCATTTAGGCATAAGAGAAACAAGTAGATGTTAATGCAATTATCCTTCAGAGTTTGACATGTTTGCAAAGACAGGGAGCGCTTAGGATTAGCCATGGGTAGGAGGATATGGCTACTGGGGAATATAGCAGTAGGTCTCATGATGGACACAATTCAGATGGAGATGACAGGATCAGAGATGGCAAGTTCTTGGATACACCTGATAGGAGAGGATATGGACATGTTCTATTCTAGTTCTAGTTCAGACAGGTACCATGGTCATCATCATTATCATCCTTACATGAGGAATGATAGGGGATATTTTCTAGATGAGTTCAAGAAAGCAAAGCCGCCTACCTTTGATGGGGATTTGAAGAAGCCAGAAGATGCAAAGGCATGGTTAGTCGGGATGAAGAAGTTCTTTGAGTTGCATGATTGCACAGAGAACATGAAGGCTAGAATTACTATATTCAAACTCAAATGGAAAGCATACATCCGGTGGGAAGATGTGAAGCGGGTTAGAGGCATCAGGATAAAAGAGTTGAGTTGGCATGAATTCAAAAGACTTTTTAAGAAGAAATATTTTTTAGAGAGGTACTATGATAGTAAAGCTAAGGAATTCTATGAGCTAAAGAAGGGATCAATGACAAATGAGGAGTATATGACCAAGTTCCTGGAGTTGTTGAGGTATGAACCATATCTTAAGGATGAGAAAGCCAAAGTTTAGAGGTTTGTCAGTGGATTACCATTAGCATTTAAAGATCAGATTGAGTATGATGAGCCTCGGTCACTTGAAGAAGTCATTGGGAAGTTGAAGCACTGTTATGAGAAATTAAAGCCTAAGACAAAATATCAACAAGGTTGGAAAGGTAAAGACAAAGCTGAGGGAAAATGACCATCGAAGTGAAGAAGACCTCAAGATGCAGGTGAAAAAGATAATGTTGTTCCTTAAAAGAAGTTTAATGTAGTTGGATAGGGACATGGGTCACAACATGGAGGGCAACGAAATAAAGGAGATGGTAAGGGATAGTTGGAGTGTTGGATATGTGGCAAGGACCATCTCAAGAGAGATTGCTCGTAGTACCAGGGTGGTGTTGTAGTGGCTACAACTACCCTCCAAATTTTTTCCTATGCTTCAATTTTGGAGCCTTCCTTCTAAACCACAACAACTCATCCTGCACTGATACATGTACTTGTTCTTCGACTGAGATTTACTATTTTCATCTTGGCTTGTGGTTTCTCACTTAGTTATTTTTCTAATCCACAAACCGATCTCTTGACTTGCTCCTTTGATAATTCCAGGCTTGCCTTAGAGAACTACACTATAACAAACACCGAATTAAAACATGCAATTAATTAGATCAATTATGTGATTTACAATCAACACACCTCTATTCAACTAATCAACATAGAATTTTTGAGAGATAGGAGCAAAGACAACTTACCCGTAGTGATGATATTCCTTACTTGTAATTTCGGAGTTGAATGCTGTTCGAATCTCGCTAACTGCAACAAAGTTTTGGGGACGACTCTCCACCCAACCGTAGGCTCGACTGCATATAATCTTTCTACAACTGGCCACACCCAAGCCCTCAATCAACGTATTACTGCCAGGGAATCCTTTGTCTCACAAAACTTTTCTCCCAAGAGAATGGATGGTGGAATGATGAATCTTGTCTTCCTCTTCATCTATTAAATAGGCCAAACAATGGAAAGGGGACCGCATGCACACACTCCATGTGTCAACATGCAACTTTTATTTCTTTATTTTAAGTTTAACTTAATTTAGTAATTCTCTTAATATAATTTTTTCTTATTTTATTTCTTTTTACTTTTTGATAACTTTACTTTATTTTTACTATTTTTATAGTTCTCTTTAATTTAACTTTATTTTATTTCCAATTATACTTTTTGTTAACTTTACTTATTTTTACCATTTTTATAGTTATTATATTTATATTTATTTAGAACTCTAGTATTGTTATTTACTATTTTATTTATTTATTTTTATTATATTTTCTTCATTACTTATTATTTATTTACAATTATTATCTTTTCTTTTTGTTTATCATTTATTTCTTATATTTAACATTATATTATATTATATTATTTATTATTTATTATTTATATTATTATTATGGGATATTACATACTTCCCTGTTTAATGAACTTCGTAAGCTAAGTTGAATTATTTAACAATTTATTTGTTTAGTTATTTATTACTTCATGTTTGCCCTACACCCTATGCTGAACTAGTATAACCAATAGGCATCAAAAGTTTTCACAACACTTGGTAAATCTCAAGGAATCTCTGTTGTTTTTCCCACTTTCGGAACTAGGCATAAGCCTCATTGGTCTGTATCCTAGTCCAAGGTTGACCCCAAGACTCGCTCATGACTCAGACCTCATCTTCCCCAAGGCAGACATCCAATACAATACTCAATGACTCCAAGCATCTCGCAAGGTTGGTCCACCCCCTCCAAAACTACTAAGGCACACAACCCCAGGCATCGAATTCCTTCCATCCCCACCAAACTTCGGCATCCCAATCCAATACTAGGCACCTAGCCTACAATATCAGGCACTTGGCCTCCTCAAGATGGTCCCATAGCCCCTCAAGAGCTATCCATCAAGAGCTATACAAGACAAAGGAACCACTGACATATGTAGTGTTGATTGAGTATGTCCCCAACCCATATGGTGTTACATATTCTCCCTTGAAAGTATGGGCTCTCACGAGATCATCAAATAAACTGGCCATCTCGCCCATTTGTGGAGTTCCTGTCAGTCACCACATCTCAACATGAAAGCACTGCATTAGTTATCATCATAATATCATAGAAAATAATCTACATGCAAACTCTTGCATGTCATCATGATAACATACCATCATTGTTAATCACCACATTCTTATGTTATAAAATCTTCTTGCAATTACCACATGCTTCACATCATAATATCCTCATAAGTTACAACATCAACATATGAACATCAAAGACATATCATCACATAATAAATGAACCACATGTCAATATACCTCATATCATAACATCATGATTCCTATGCATGTCATATTAATCATGAGCATACTACATCATTATCATAAAAACTAAATAAATAATAACTATATGTGCATCATTGTCCTCATACCATCATATCATGAAACCTAATCCCAACATTATATTCAACAACTCTATTTGACATAACAATTAACTAAAACCATAACTGAAATCACAGCATATGATTTAGATGTATCAATAAAATTTAAACAATAAGACATGATTTATATGCTCCATAAAAGTATCTAACTTCGCTAAGTTATGTAGTCCTATCTAGTTCACCACACAATTTAATCAAAAGGAAAGTCATTAAAAATAGCATTTGTATCTTCCCAGGTAGCTGACCCTGGGCTATATTGGTCCCACTACTTCTGGTTGACTTCTTCTAGTTATTTGTGAAATCCTCACTTGCTCATCTCAAGTATCTTATCTATTACTTGTTCCAATTCATCCCCTCATTCTATGTTGGTCATAGTTATGACTCATGAGGGCTACCATTTGTTATCTTCATTATAAAATTTACAAATTCAACCTTTGCCTTTATCCCATAGGGTAACTTTATCAAATCTACATTGTTAAATTGCTTGTTTAGTTATAACATCCATTTTCTTAACCTTGGCGTAAGAATATGAATACTTCACATAAAAAGTGTTTCATTAGACAAACTACATCTCTCCTTTATGTAATATTTGTTAATATAAAATAATTTCCTATTCCTACGTGCCTATTTCAAAAAGAATAATAATTAAATAAACTAAACTTAACACCTTTTATATTAAAAAATGTAGAAACCTTAAAAATAAATCATAATCTAAAAATATAACTTCTATTTACATTATATGTACCCCATATTTAACATTACTTTTAATTTAATTCATAACATTATTTAACTCATATTGACTTTATATAACAACCCAATATATTTAAGCATAATATAATAATATCAATATCACAAGCAATATTTAACCTAGAGCTATTTTTTTTTTTATATATAAATTCATTACACACATTAACCCTATTATCTATCACTATCTCTTTAATTAATATTATATATATATATATATATATATATATATAATAAGTTCATTACACACATTTACCCTATTTTCTATACACTATCTCTTTATTATAATTAATATATTATATAAAAAATATACTTGCTTTTATATATCTTCATTTTATACCTAAATTACTAATTATAACATTTTCCTAAAATCTGTATTTTCAAAATATTAAATAAAAAAACTTATATATTTATATATCAAACTAATATATCACAAATAATTTGTCAATTTAAACATATGAATCTGTAAGTTTAACTATCCAAGCCAATATATAACTATAGTGACTTTTTGAAATCGTGGAAACTAATAGGATAATTCTAAATGCAAAAATAATATGTCACCAAAATTGCATTGTTTAACCATTGCAAAGGCTATAAGAACCATCGAGCTTATAATGACCCGTACCTAGTTTTTATTTAGACAATGTGATTGTAGTTTCCATGTGGGAAAAAACATGTTTCTAATTACACTAAGGCTTTGTTCGTAGTTAAGACCCAATAAATTTAAAAAATAATTCGCTCTGATTTCAGTGATAGTAGCGTAAAATAATTGAAATGGAAATGAAAACAGTGAACTTGAGAAAAAGGAAAAAAGGAAAATTTTACGTTGAAAAATTGCAAATACAATCAGCTATTGTAGTGGGATAGAAGAGGTTTGAGAAAACTTTTGTTGCCAAAAGGCCGTGAGCATACAAAACTGTCCAAATTTTGGCTAAATTAACCTTGCCAGAATGAATTCGATAGGTTGGGTGCATTAAACTTAAATATTATAAAAGGAAGTAGAGGACCACCTTTAATAAGGTAAATTGTATGCATCCAAAGTTAAAACTAACCATTTTTAGCCATAAAATAGTGAAATTAGTCGTTTTAGCGAATATCTGCAGAATTTTATCCAACACATAAATAACGAACTCTGTATCTCCGTATTATAATTTGGATGTGCCAGTGCGACTTAAAGTGAGATCCCAACTCCACAAGTTCGTAGTCCTTTCGTGATAAGAAATTAAATGAAAACTTAATTATTTTATGAAATGGAAAATGTTTTTAATTGAAACAAGGGGTTGCGTGGCAGCTAGTCCCTGCGCTATGTGAATGTTGAAAGTAGTGGTGGGAGCAAAGTCAAGTTGTGATGCAGTTTAATCTGTAGCCTTAAGGGAAATCTATAGCAACAAAAAGAACCTACAAACAATTGACACATGGTAAGGTGTCCACTATTGCCTCTCTATCTTGTAGGATGTCATTTTTTCTTTTGCTCCAACAGCCTATAATAAAAGTTAAAACTATCAAAAGCTATATAAAAGGGAAGAGTACAAGAGAAATACTAAAAGCTGGAAAAAAGTACAATACAAAAGAGAGGATGTCAGGTTTCGTTGGAACTAGCTCCCAATGCTGAGTGAGGCAATCGAGAAGCGAGTCCCTCATTAGACTCGTCAAATACTGACTGAAAGTTAAACAACATTGCAAGAGTTTCAAGGAACATGAGGGCTTGGATGCATGATCCTGGGGTGGTAGAAGGGCAATGGAATCCAATTGCCCTAGAATCTATAGCAAAAGATCATTTATCTGAATAAGTAAAGTACTAACTAAAAGTTAAACAACATTGCAAGAGTATCAAGGAACAAGAGGGCCTGGATGCATGCTCGTGGGGTGGCAGATCAGACAACATGAAAATGATGCCCAAAGCAAAGTAAATTTTCATGGGAAAACTAAGAACAATATAGGAAAAGCTGGTTGCGGTGGGATTATTCAAAAGCATACAACATTATTAAGATTTTGTTCATGGAAAACATAGGAGACAACAGTAGCCTACAGGATTGGCCGCATACAATCAAAGGATAAGATAAACATACTTCTAGTCATTTAAAGAGATCATACAAGGTATTTAATGTCACTGAAAAAATGTCCTTTTCTAAACCTTAACACTGATCCTTAGTGGGCCTCTGATAAAATGTCATTCTTGCTTTGCTCCAGTAACTTGATTGAGATTGTAACTAGAAAATCCCCTATGAAGACAATTTTTTGCCATGGCACATAACAAAAAGTGACAATTCTAAATAGTCACTTAATATATAGAAATAAGTATCGCTCCTTGAGATATTGCTTTTCACTTTACCATTTTAAATAAGAGAAAATATGAACATCAAATACTAGAAATACATAAGAAAAAATAAATAAATCCACATTCAAGTCTTAGACAAAAAGGCATCATTCATAAGAGTGCAAAACCTTGTTTCATTAGTAGAGATGAGGCAAGTCACAACCATAAAGCAAGGTGAAGATCTGGTAACATTCAAACAAAGGAAAAATAAGATTAAACTATGATGGAGTAGCCCAGGGAAATCCAAGCGCAACTAGGTGTAAAGTCATTGTTTAAGGAGAATCCAATATTATTATTCATATACTGTAAGCCATTATTAAAAAATAAACATATTTGAACCTCAAATAAAATAACTTTCCTAAAAATTAAAAGGTTGAAGCAATAAAATTCCACCATGTCAGAAGGATGACCAACAAAGTTGCAGACTAAAAGGAAAATCAAGGAACACATGGGCAGGGAGGAAACCTCAGCTAAGATCAACATTTATGAGTTGGATCATTCATGACTGAATCATTCAAAAACCAACCCCTTAGAGAATCATTTTTATTATAGGGGATAGAAATTAAAATCACCACTAATGACACCCTACGAAAACACTGTAGATTTTGTTAGAACTTGTGATTTTACATTTCTAGATTGTTGAGAGGGAGGGAAAAGTATATAATGGCTGCTAAAATGGAATAAAGTCTCTTTATATTGAAGTAGAAGTGAACAAGAAGATGTTTACACCTTGACAATACTTTGTTTCAATGCACTACATGTTTACACCTTGACAATTGCTACTCTTCAAAATATACATGCGAAACCAATTCTAAGCAATATTAGTTTTCAGTGAAACAAAATGATTGCCAGTCTTTGTGATCTTCAAGAAACTTCTAATAAACAAAATAGTAACACACAATACCTAACTACTTTTGACAATAGCACCCATGAGATGAAAAGACAACAAAGCTATGATAAACTTGCACAAAAGATTGTGATCTTCAAGAAACTTCTAATAAACCAAATAGTAACACACAATACCTAACTGCTTTTGACAATAGCACCGATGACATGAAGAGACAACAGAGCTATGATAAACCCGCACAAAAGAAACGATGCCCAGTCTTTATGATCTTCAAGAAACTTCTATTAAACAAAATAGTAACACCCAATACCAAACAATTTATGATAATAGAACCCATGACATGAAGAGACAATAGAGCTCTGATAAGAAATTTTGGCATCTACTACGCCCACGTTTGTTGGAATTGGTATGATCCATTCAGAAAGGAACACTTGGGAAGGGAGTTCAAAGGTAGTGGTTAGTCTTTTTACTATGGATGTTTTTCATATTTAGGATCCACAACACAAATTTAACATCAATTTTATCGTAAGTGTTATAAGCTTATGTCTTTGCTAGTTCAAGTGCTCACTTGATTTATAATAGAATTTACATATGGAAGGACCAAGAAAAGGACTATGTAATAATCTAAGCTCTATTTAAAGGGCAATTTGGGCATCTACTACACACACATTTGTTGGAATTGGTATGATCCATTCAGAAAGGAACACTTGGGAAGGGAGTTCAAAGGTAGTGGGCACTAACCAAAGATGGAGGCCTCATCTCAATGATTGAAAGCAAGTAAAAGGAGAGAATGTCTAAACTTTGAAGACCATTTCCAAACTCGAATGAAGTTGAATAATAGCAGAGTCCCAAAAGATCCAAATTATACAAAATTTTTAAAAGCTAGAAAGAAAGGAATGCCTCAAAAGCTTGATTGACCCATGAAAACACAGTAGCTTTTGTTAGAACTTGTGATTTTATATTTCTAGATTGTTGAGAGGGAGGGCAGAGTATATAATGCCTGCTAAAATGGAATCAAGTCTTTTTATATTGAAGTAGAAGTGAACAAAGAGATGTTTACACATTGACAATACTTTTTTTCAATGCACTACATGTTTACACCTTGACAACTATGATAAACCCGCACAAAAGAAACGATCCCCAATCTTTATGATCTTCAAAAAACTTCTAATAAACAAAATAGTAACACCCAATACCTAAAACTTTATGATAATAGAACCCATGACATGAAGAGACAACAAAGCTCTGATAAACCCGTACAAAATATCATATAGAGAGGGGATGTATAACAGTTTGGATGTTATCACTTTTACCAAAGAAATATGTAACTACTAAACAAACCACAATAAAAATCCATATTTTTAAAATGCCATAACATAAGAATATGCATTGTAATGAACAAATACATACAAATAATCTGTAGTAGTCAAGACAGTCATCAGTTGGATGCAACACTGATGCTTCATATAAATTGCTTAGTTCCACATAATGGTGTAACACCAGTTCCTTCAGACGAACAAAAATGTTTCAAAACCCAGGAAGATTCATGAAACAATTTGCATTAAAACCACCCAATATAAAAACTCTGATAAAAACACAAAAGCCTTTTAACATCATTCCTCTGAAAGGACCAAAAGAAAAACAAAACCCAGTTTCAAATAAAATTTCCAATGCATATAGCAGGCTCGAGTTTCAACCATAACCATAATAGCCTAGCTCAAAAACTGAAACACTACACAGGGTAAAATATGTCAATACAATGCGATAACATAAACAATACTTGATATAAACCAATGTAGTTGAGCGGTAGAAAAAACAAAAGTGAAAGCGAGGTCACCACTAAATGATTTCTAACTTTATTATATAACAACAAAAGTAACTTACACATATGCTGATGCTGCATGGATAATGCTGAATAAAATGAAATTTTTCATAATGAATTATTAGCAACTAACACGTACAAATGATCTTATTTACGTTAACCTCCATCAAATCAGCCTTGCAAGTTAACCAACACAGATGTCATAGCTTCCAAAACAGATGTCATATTCCCTGTTTAGCACCATTGCTCTTCTTGCTACCTTAGCTGCTGGCTTAGATTTTTACGCTGTTAGTTGTTTAACCGTCTAATCTCCCTGCCTGTTTAGATGATGAGTGAGCATTGCCTATTTAGATGATGAGTGAGCAACCATTAATGCAAGCCCCAAAACAATACTATGTACTATTGTTGTCAGGCACCTTCCCTGAGCTACGCACAGACCCATATCCCAACTGCATTCCCCTTTGTCTCTCCCGTGTGTTCACTTCCTTTTCTTCATCCTGGAGAGATTCCAATCCAGAGTGCAGTTCAGGGACGTTGTGCCCACAACCTGCTGCCTTCAATCTGCCTGTAGAAAAGAATGAACGCTCTGCCATCTGCACCTTCCATCGATCAAATCGAATGACCTCAGTCTCTTGTCTGTCTATAAAATTCCGATGGTCGAGCCCTGCCAGGGGCATCCTCCATTCTCATTTTTATCGGATGTTCTCATGGAAATCTACCCATCCTAGAGATGCACAGAGGAATAAAGCGGCAAGCTTGGTAACCCCTAAAGCACTGAAGCTTGTCCCTAGTGGGCATGGTAACCCCTAAAGCACTAAATCTTGTCCCAGGTGGACATGTCTCCGGGTACGCAACCCTTGGCATTGTAGGTCTTTAAGAATAAGCAAACACAAGCTCAGGAAGCAAAAAGGAGTGAAGGTGTGTGTAAGATTCTCAAGGACCACTGTCTTGCCTCCAAGCAGCTTGAGTTTCATTTATGCAATAGGTCTACTTGCTTGTCATCCACATGCAGTCCTTTCAGGAACTGAGCCAAGCACTCTGCTGCCTCTATAAAGCCTGAGCCAAGCTAGGAATCGAGCCCCAGAGTAAGCTTCCCACGACCTCCATCGCCATATCGCTTAGGGTTCCTTCTAGTATTTGCATTCATTCCTGTACCAACTCCTTACATCCCTTCACCTCGCCTGGTATCCTTGTTTCAGAAGACCCTTCTGACCAGAGCATCCAGGAATCCTTGGAATCCAGGAAGGGCAGGAGAAAGACGAGGCAAAGGAAGTTTCAGGAACTGAGCCAAACACTCTGTTGCCTCTATAAAGCCTGAGCCAAGTTAGGGATCGAGCCCCAGAGTAAGCTTCCCACCACCTGCCACCGCCGTCTCGCTTAGGGTTCCTTCTAGTATTTGCATTCCTTCCTGTACCAAGCTCCTTACATCCCTTCATCTCACCCGATATCCCTGTTTCAGAAGACCCTTCTAACCAGAGCATCTAGGAATACCCCTCCCTTAAAGGCTGCCCTCACACTCCGTTTGGGAATACCCTTCTGACCAGAGCATCCATGAATCCTAGGAATCCTTGGAATACAGTAAGACCAGAGCATCCAGGAATCCTTGGAATCTAGGAAGGGCAGGAGAAAGATGAGGCTTTCAGGAAGTCCATCCATCCACCTACATGCAGATGCACACTTGCACCTGCATCCGCATGCACACATACACGTAACAAACTGCAAATAACCCAACCTGCGAATAACCCAACCTGCAAATAAACCAATAAGCCAACCTGCAAGAAACTCAAACTAATGGCAAACTAATATTAACATTACTTCGGTAGTCCAAACAATAACTAATAATGAACAGGCCTAAAACGAGAATAACCTATGGTCTAGCCTCTTTCGCCTCGGGAAGAGGCCAAATAAGACCATCAATTGAATGAGAAGGTAAATATAGGTAAATAACCTAACATGAAATTAAAAATATTTGAAAACGCACCACCAACTAATGTCAAATGACACAAAACTGATTACTATAGTCCCATGCCATTGCCAGATGGTAGGGACTAATAAGGGGATTTAATTGGTTGTGTTTGTATATGTTAAGGTTATGTAAAATAAAATATTCTAATTCAAACTTCTAATGTGCATATATCAAATTAGTAATTTATACTTTAAAAGAGAGCATGCATGCACTAGATTATAATGACATGCAAATTTAAACATTGAGTAATTATTTTGGCATATATATAAATTAGACATAAATAAGTTCTTTTATTTAATTTGTTCTATCAATAATAATAATTTTATTTTATTAATATTATAAAAAATCTTTTCCAAATCTATTTTTTTATTTTATTTTTTTTAGTTTATAAAAAATTGAAATTATTTTTATTAATTATTGTTCTTCTCAAGATAAATAATATATCAGATTATTTCTCTATTTAATTAAATAATATCATAGATATCTTTAACCAGAGGAAGAATTCAATTTACATATAGATTTTTTTCTTTTAACTAAATCAAACATGCGTGCCAAGGGTCATAGGCCGCAAAGGTTGTAACTTCCTCTAATACCATATGTAACATCCCCAAATTAAAACATGCAACTAATTAGATCAATTATGTGATTTAGAATCAACACACCTCTATTCAACTAATTAACATAGAATTTTTGAGAAATAGGAGCAAAGGCAACTTACCTGTAGCGATGATATTCCTTACTTGTAATTTTGGAGTTGAATGCTATTTGAATATCATTAACCGCAACAAAGTTTTGGGAACGACTCTCCACCCAACCGTAGGCTCAGCTGCATATAATCTTTCTATAACTGGTCACTCCCGAGCCCTCAATCAACGTACCACTGCCAAAGAATCCTTTGTCTCACTTTTCTTCCAAGAGAATGGATGATGGAAGGATGAATCTCATTTTCCTCTTTGTCTATCAAATAGACCAAACAATGGAAAGGGGACCACATGCACACACTCCACGTGTCAACATGCAACTTTTATTTCTTTATTTTAAGTTTAACTTAATTTAGTAATTCTATTAATATCATTCTTTCTTATTTTATTCCTTTTTACTTTTTGATAGTTTTACTTATTTTTACTATTTTTATAGTTCTCTTAATTTAACTCTATTTTATTCCATTTTACTTTTTGTTAACTTTACTTATTTTTACTATTTTTATAGTTTATTTTTATTTTTATTATTTTAGAACCCTAGTATTTCTATTACTATTTTATTTATTTTTTATTATTATATTTTTCATTATTTATTATTTATTTACAATTATTATCTTTTCTTTATTGTTTATCATTTATTTCTTATATTTTAACATTATATTATATTTATATTATTTTATTATTTATTATTTATATTATTATTAGGGGACATAGGCTTCCTTCTAAACCACAACAACTCATCTTGCACTGATACATGTACTTGTTCTTCGACTGAGATTTATTATTTTAAGCTTGGCTTGTGTTTTCTCACTTATTTCCTTTTCTAACCCATAAGCTGATCTCTTGACTTGCTCCTTTGATAATTCTGGGCTTGCCTTAGAGAACTGCACAATCCTTAAGGGAAACTGACCTTGCTCTTGGGAATTGCGTAGTCCTGACTGCCAGTGAGCCTTGAGCTAAGGAAATGTGCAGTATTGTATGGAATCCAACCTCGAGCTGGGAAATTGCGCAGACATGAGAGGCAGCCTAGAGCCACTCAACCCAGAAATTGCGCAGAACCCACTGTGCTCAGAAACTGTGCAAAATATGGGCCAGAGAGTTGCCTGGTTCTTCCCAGAACTACGCAATATTTCCGGGAAACACATGATAGTTTTTCCCAAAAAATAAAAAAAGAGAAAAAAGTAAAAAGCACCCCTAAAAAATAGGGATCTATTTTTAGCAACCCGAAGGAGGTACTTGAGTCATTTTTAGAAACTGCCACCAAGTGTCTCTTTTTCCTTGATTTTAGGTATGCACGTCATAAACCCTAACTTGAACAAATCTATTTAATTGATGTTGCTAGAGATCATTTTCACATTCGCTCTTGGAGCTCTGGCACTCCTGAGGAGATCAAGGAACCTTCAGTGCGATAATCATTGCTTTTCCAGGTGAATTTTTCTTTTCTAGGCTTTTGCCGCTTTTTTTATCGCTTTTTGTTGTTTAGGTCATGAAAGTGTTGTTTCACTTGTTTCTTTGAACGAATGTTGGATTTTTAACTTGTTTTAGCTTGTAGAAGTGTTGTTTCGAGCTTAGATTTCCTTTCCCAAGTGTCGCATGAGTTACCTTGTTTTTGCACCGACAGTTGTCGTTGTGACGACTCTCTTCACATGCTTCATTTTCTTTCAGTTTAATTGATTCTTGAACTTGTTTCACATGCATGCATCAACACTTACTCATATCTGCACTCAACATCACACCGTTCTTCATATCTTCTTGATTTTCACACTCCCCTTGGGGAAATCGAGGTTCCCTTGCCCGAATCTCACACTTCACTGCATGCACTACGTAATCTAGGAGCTCAAGGCATCTGCCTTGAATTCTGGAATTGCACAGAGCTTGTCTTTGGTTGTCTCCAATTGTTCACTACGCAGTTCCAGGAGCCAACCTCCCATCTAGGCCACTGAGACTGCGCAATGCATAGTCTCTCCCATCCTTGGCCTAGACTGAACTGTGCATTCCACGGTTCTAGTCATCAAGCTTCCCGACTGACTACTGGGACTGCGGAGTGTGCAATTCCCAAAGTCAACCAGAATTGCGCAATCCTTCCCATCATGAGCCCGACTTGTTTCTTGATCTTGTCTTCAAGTTTCTTTGATTTTTTAAGCTGACATTCGCATGCCATGAGTGTCCTCTCCGTCCAACAGGTACAACATTTATTGAGCATCTCTTTAACAGTTACATTTAACATGGCATCCAAGAGAGCTGCATCAAAGGAAACTGCCAAGAGCAGTACTGGGGAAGCATTTGAGCAGATATCAGTTGATCTAGTAGTTTATGTAGATACTCAACTGTTCATTGAGAAGGGTTCAACACTGACATGGCAGCAAATCAAAGATACTTTTGTAGAGAACTTAAAGGAAGACTTAGAGTACCAGAAGATTTATCTTAGTATCTGGTGGTCAGGCTTATACAAGGTTGCATGCAGGTACCCTGCCTTCCCATGTGCGGATATTATCAGTTGGATTTTCTCACACACAGATGAACAGACTATGACACTGAGCAGTGCCAATGGGAGAGAGCTTGTCACCTTCAGGGCAAAGAATTTTCAATAGATGTATCATTTACCCCATTTGGTGAAGCATATGGACTCATTTTTCTATGCCACCCATATCTTTGTGAACATTAGAGATATCATCAAGCACTAGGTGAAAGAGCTGTCAAATTTTAGATAGACACCCACTCATGTTTACAAGACAAAGTCCCTCAGGAAGGCTTATCAATTCTTCATCATCTTTGCCTACACAATATATGGTCAAGAGAACACAAAAACCTTTCCTGAAGGGTGGGTAGTCATATTCGATCAGTTGGTGAGTAATGGGAGACCATTCAACTGGTCATATTTTTTGGCTCATCAGTTGAAGATTCATGTGACTAATGCTCGGAATCTGCCCATGAATGAGAAAGAAATCAATCATAAACTCATAAACATTTGTCATTTATGCATAGCAATCACATATGTACGATCGGTCTAGATTAGTACAACACAATGTCACAAATAAGTCGACTCGTACCTGAATTTCATAACACTAACCATCTGCATATGCCGATCCAGTTTAGCATGATACATATAACATCAAGATCCTAATGTAATAACCCTAATCATCAGGCTACTAGCATATAAAAACAACAAGTTATATATCATGTTCATTAACAACATATAACCTAATCATCAAGCTAACTATCATATAACACCAACAAGTTAACGTATAACATACTCATCAACAACATATAACAAAATCATCAAGTTATCTCACATAAAACAACAAGAGAAATGCATACAACCATAGGTTACTACCACTCATGACTATCTGAAACATGTGCATATGACTACAGTAATCAACTAGCATCTATCATGTATGTAAACATAACATCAATAGACATGTAAGTAAACCTAATGTATATAACACTAATGCATATAACAATCCATTAAATAACATACCTGCATGCCCAACATCAAAACATGTATGATGAAATGCTTTTACCTCGAGGTCTAATGCTACAACTACACTTTAATTATATGCATCTCCTACTCTATCTCAGCCAACACATCAACATCACAACAAACGACAACATCATGATGATCTACTTGCATACAATTACCTTACAATGCATGTACGACCTACCATACATGCATAACAAATGCATATACAACCATACACTCATGACAATACATCCCACAACAACGCCCTCAACCTTCAAATGATGAAATCATGACAACCATGATCAACACCATGTAAATGTAGCACGCACATGGAATACAAGCATAAGAAACAAATATGTAATCGACATGACCAACACACAACCCATCCAGTCCAAGGGGTGAACCATGCTCTGTTACCACTCTGTGGTATCAGATATGACCCGAAGAGAGCACAACCCACTCTGGTACCACTCCGTGGTATCAAATGTGACCCAAAGAGAGCACAACCTGCTCTGGTACCACTCTGTAACACTCTCCTTCCATATCTACCCATGTAACTGTCCAATCGGGGTAAACATGTGGTGAGTGGATAATCTGATATGATTCAACCTCCTAGGTTTCCTTAAGGAAGTGGAATCGACGGAAACACGTCAAACCTACCTTCCACATCAACAACAACACTCCCAGGAGCCATCCCATCCACATAGGTATCATGCCCCTAGGTCCCACTGAGTTTTTAAGCTCTTAAACCTATGGATGCTCTCATCCTATGGGCATGCCAGCGTCCATAGGGATCTGGACGCTCCCACAAGTTTGCATGCCTGCGTCCAGGGATTATTTCTAGCAAACCTGCACTAGAGTCCGCAGGATTTAAGGATCTTTCCAAGCCCATAATTACGGCCACTACCCAGAACTTGCTATAACTTCCAGAATCCACTAAACACATGATGACAAGAATAATAAATGAAAAATAACATCAGGACTAGGTCTGACCATCCCCAACTGGGACTGACATTCTATCAAACACTTGGCATTAATACAATCTACAGGTATAGGATACAAGACAAAGCATGAATGAATGAAAAATCTTATGATACATGACAAGAAGGATCACCACCTTCTCCCTTGAATTATTATGACATCAATTAGGTCTTGCATCCATTATCATTTCAGTTACAAGTAAATACATAAAATAACCATGGAAATAACCAGACATATAACCATGCTTATAACCAAAATTAAACCATGAAAATAACAACGAGATATCATCAATTAAATCCACATATTAATAAGTACAAAAGAAAGAGAACTTAGCTTTTATTAAACATAGGCAAATCAAACCAGTTTTGAGACTTCCACGTACCACTCTACCATAGACATGGCTGAAACAAATATTTCTTTAATATAGTCACCCCCGTGCCATATTCCAAGCATGAATGTGGGATCTCATGGAAAAACCAATCCAAAAACAACCAAGGGAATCTAGAGGTTAAACCACCTCCACCCTCACTAATCCGTGATCACACCAAAACTAGTGCTCAGATCACAAACTGAACCAAAATTGGAATGCAATCCAGAATCCATCACTATCCTTGAGCAATTTTCCATCTCCTTGTCTCCCAGGCTTTGCTGCAATACAATCTTAGATCACTAGGCCCTAAATTGAGACACCTCCCTCAGGCTTTACCGTGTATCTCGTGAAATCCGGTCAAGGGATTCCTAGGCCTTTGGGAATGAACATTGAGACCACCTCCTCCCTTGATTCCGAAATCCATCTGGAAATTCCAAAGCTCAAAACCGAGATCAACATCCCAACAAACCATGGATCCAGAAAAAGGTAAGGCTAGGTTGAAAACCATTGGCATAACCTTGAAAAACCATTGCATAGACAACAAGAGAACCATACACCAACATGCAAATCCATGCATGTCAAAACCAACTAGGAAATCACACATGCAATATGTTACCTGTAAGTATTCCTGCTGAAGTTGCTTGATCCTGCTCTTCCTTGCTTGATCCTTGCTTTCCTTCCTTTCCCTTTGCTTTCTTTTCCTTTCTTGCACCAAAGATGTGTGCTCCAATAAAAATCTAAGTGTCCAAGAGTGAGAGAGAGAGAGAGAGAATAATGAGAGAGCTCCAAAACTGAGCTGACCAAGGCTACACTGACCAAGCCTAGCAACTGATCCTCAGAATCATTTTTATTAATTAGGCCTCTATTTTCTTC
The DNA here is from genome assembly GCA_000404065.3 of Pinus taeda. Classification (NCBI taxonomy): domain Eukaryota; kingdom Viridiplantae; phylum Streptophyta; class Pinopsida; order Pinales; family Pinaceae; genus Pinus; species Pinus taeda. The sequence goes on from APFE030828338.1 coordinate 53,658, forward strand.
AATTTCCATTCTTTTCCTTCATTTCCTTCTAACATCAAACTTTTGACCTTTCACCTCCCTTTTCTCCTATTTTCCTTTATTTTCATAAATAAGTGTGCCAAAAATGCCTTTTTGCCTTTTTAATGTCTTTGCATTTTCCTTTTCCAATTTCCTTTACCCATAAACACATCCAATGACGCCCACTAGGATATCTTTTCCCAACATCAAGCTTGGAATTATTGTCCCTTAACCATGGTCTTATTTAAGCTTTATTAACTTTATTACATGGAATTTTCACTAGGGCTATGAAAGAACCCCCCTCGGGGGATACCGCCCTTAATGTTAAACCACACTACGACCTTAGTAAAACTGCTGAAAAGAAAACATACTGCCCATGAGCTTTATAACTTAGCTCATTGCGGTATTAACAATGAAATACCTACTCAGAAGAAAACACAATGACAACATGACCAGATAACAACCATACCGCTTTTTGAAGCTTTATAACATAACTCACTACGATATTTACAATAACCACATATACACATATGCACATTTTCTAAACCAGAAAATAAAAGGATACATGCCTGCATCCGAAACAAGTGAATCTAGAGGCTCATGCCTCCACCCTTAAAGTATACCAAGATTCACCTCCTTCCCAGTAAGTCCAAAATCCACTTCCATAGTTAAAACTGCATCCAATGTCCAATGTTATAATCCTATGCCACTTGTCCTCTCAGCAAACAGTTACCGAATCATTGTTCCAGGGCACACTCCCAATGTGCATTCGATTCCATCTGGAAATGGTAATGACCAAAACAAATATATCCCCTTCCTTCCCTTCTTTGCTATACAGTCCCTCAGGCAATCCAGTCACCCCTTCTGTGAAGTCAATCACCTTCCAAGTTCCCCGACATCCCCTATCCTGGCGATCCATCCCTTGGCAAGGCTTCCTCACATCGTAAGATAAAACAACCAAGGCATATACCTACGTCAAAACCATCATACCAGTCATAGCATGCTCATGGAAATAAATGGATGCTATTGGGTACCAGTGTCCCAGAATGGCCCTGTTCCTGAAGTGATTTACCAACATACTACTGCATGTTCGAATTCCTTTTGTCATTTCTGCTAATGCTTGCAGTCGATTTCAACCACCCAAAAAGGATTTTTCGTGCTTCCTGTACCAAGCACATAAATTCCATTAGATTAAAATAAATTGAAATAACGTCAAATCATACCTCATTGGTAGCTCATCAATACGGTACACTTGCAATATTGTTTACTTCCTATCACAACAAGTCAAACTAGCATCTTTGACCAAATCGTCATGTATACATATATCACATCAGGCTAAATCAAAACAAAACCATCATAAATCACATGTAACCATCATAAACCAGAATCATAATTCAAACGCATAATAAAACTGAAATAAAATATTGATACTTATCCTTTAATCAACCCTTAGATTCTAACTTTGTCTTTATTTTGTACGCACTGTTGGTCTTCAGATATGATTCATACAATTCACCCAATTCCACATTAATTGTCAACCCGGGGCTCGACTAGTTATTTCAAGGCTATCATATAAAGTATATGCATGCCACAGTTTCCCTACCCAACATTGAACATTTAATCATAAACATAACAATGTGTAACAACAAGTAATAATTGTAACAACAATCAGTGTAACAACAAGTTAAGGCTCACAACAACACACTGATAAATCATTACACAACAAGAATCAATAGAAATAAACCTATGCACACAACTAATCCAACAACACCTGGTCAAGAGAGTGGGCCCAACTCCTTGATCAAGGCTGTGACAAGATCAAGAATTATAAAATGCTCAGAAGATTAGAAATTGCATTAATCAAAATAAAATTGCGAAGGTCTATTGTTACAACTCAGAATTCTCCTGTATCTCTTAGCGGTGTATTTTCCAGCCCCGTAACACTACTTATACATTTCATTTAAGAACTGAGAATGCCTAAGATTACGACAACTTTCTGCCTACACATACATAACAATTCTTAAGATATAACATAATATAAATATATCCCTTGTGCTGATCGATAAGTTGAACCACCGTTGCAGATGATATCCGAAGATAGCGCTTCCATCTCAATAGTCATCATACGCTGAATCATGGTCTTGATCATCATTCCTTTGAATTTGCAAGGAAAATTAAGTTACCAAGTTGCTTTAGGTAATAATCCCCTACAACTATGCTTCATTGATTAATAATTCACAAAGACATGACAATAGGTATACCTTTTTTGTTTAGAATACAAATTGACCAACAAGGACATGAAATGAGTATAGGAAAGGGATAAAAAGGCCGGCACAATGTAAGCAAATTTTGAAACCACCATCACCCCCCAACTATCCTTTCTGCATGTCCTCATGCAGCTCATCTTCTGCGCAAATATGGGTTAGAGCTACTGTGGTAAGCATGGAGTTGTGCAAGGTCATATTTCATGGCCATTTCTGTTCTGAGATCCTTATATCCATCTGTGTGAAGGACTTCTTTCCACCAATCCTTGTGTACCACATAAGCTAGTGTGTATTGCTCAGCTGACAACCAAACAAAGGAAACCGAAATCTCAAACACATCCATCGGGTCCCACAGTGTTGAATACATGTGATATATCGTGGTATTCTTTCCAAAGCCTGAACAAAATTAGGGTCCCCAAAATATTCACTTATCCTTACTGCTGATGCCGGCAACATCCATCATTTATGACAGTTGGCCTGAGCCTCCTCTTGACAAGTAAAAATTTTCTTTGTACACATGTCATCGCACCACTTCTGTGTTGCCAACATCTAACCCTTCCATCCTTCTATTCCCAAGAAGGTATGATGTTTGTTAAAAATATTCATATCCTGACAATGCTCCGCTCGAATTACAAGTGGCATGTTTGCTTGGTTCTCTTCAAACGTGTCAAAGGATTTATTCCATTTAACCTGGTTAACCGTGAAGGAGGTGATGGTTCTCAGCTAAATATCCCCCACATATGGCATTGGATTGAACGATTGATCATTCCCCAAAAAATAATAGTGCATGTAGAGTTTACACATTAAGTGCTGGTTCAGGATATTGTGACCCCTCAGGATACGTAGATACTGTATAAGATCTTGGATTTCATGGCTTATCTCCTGATGGATTCTCTCCAAACAAAAGAATAAGTACTGTTCATGGAGGAACAGAGCATAACTATGAGCAGGAGATCGACACGCCATTGCCTGCTACACCGGAGAAAACATTTCGTCTTTTTCATCCTTTAGTAGTTGCACTTGCTCTCTTAATTCCTCAATATTTTTCACGTTGCTTCTCCTGTTTCTACTTTTCTTTCTTTATCTGGGTCATATAATCAGCTACCACTTTTGTAGCTTGTTCCTGAATTCCTCTCACTCCTTCCTGGTGGGCTTCCAAAGGGATAGACCCCCATTGAAGGCAAGATGCAATAGCCTGCCATTTCTGAATTTCTGCGGTGAACAAGAACTCCCGCGACTCAAACAATGCAAAAATGACTTGGTCTGTGTGATTGTTGAAGTTATAGGTCTGTCTTCAGTCTACACTACCGATGGACTAGTTTCGGCTCTAGGATTTGTGGCAGCTCGACTGACATTCCTCTCATGCTTCCTCACCTATCTCTGTAAGTGTAACACCTGCTTCCTTAGCTTAATAATTTCCATTTTTAATTGCATATTCTCCTTAAATTGCGACCGATACCTTTCTTGGATGGGGGCCCTTCTCTTTGCACACCGTTCAATGAATTCTTGTTTGATAATGACCTCCTTCATTGGTCTCACGACTGGTGTTGGATTTGGTGGACTGATGTTAGTGAACTCATCAACCGGCTCCCGTTTCACCCTTATTTCTTCTGTCCGCTCCACAACTCGGGGGACGGCCCCAACATCTTCTTCCGTAGGTCTTGGAACCTCCATATCTTCCCTGAATAACTCTAGAGCCACTACAGGCCCTTGCGAAGTAGCATTTTCAACATGCCTTTCCTGTGGTTTCTTTGTTGCCTGGTCATCTTCTTCCATTTGATTAGAAATTAGTTCTGGCCCTTACATGTTGGTACCAACAACAAAATTTTCTTCCAATGGCTCTGTGGAAATAAGATCAGCCACAATTTCTTCAATTTTCCCTTTGGTCAACACTGGTTCTTGCGTAACAGTGTTGACCACCAGTTCTTCAATTTGCCCAATTTGTCCACTAGTCGACACTAGTTCTTGTGTGACAGTATCGACGATGGTGCCCATAGCTGTGCCTACAAATCGTAGTATCAAGAGGGGAGATATTTTCTTTCGTCGAGAATCTAGGGGAGAAAATTTTTCTTGCCCCTCTTGGTAGGGAATTAGAAAGTAGAGAACAAGGGATATACTTCTTAATTTCTATCCTTTCAATGCCTGTTGCTTCAAGTCCTTCAACTCTTTCTCCTTCCCCTTCGTCTATTGGATGTTATGCACTCTCATTCTCCTTTTCTTCCTGTGCCACCTGTTCTTCTATTTCGAGCGCTTGCTCGACAGTCGATGTTGGTTCTTGTGTAACAGCGTCGACTACGGCTCTTGTTTCTTCCACCTGTTCCTCCATCACTTTGGTAGGTGACGCTAGTTCTTGTGTAACAACGTTGCCTGCAGTTTCTTCCACTGATGGAAATTCTTCCATCAATTTAGCAGTCGACGTTGGTTCTTGTGTAACAGATCCGCTTGTGCTTCCTTCTACTTCCATTTCTTCTTCTTCGAGGTCGGAAGTTGACGATGGTTCTTGTGTAGCAACGTCACACTCACTCCCTTCTACCTCCATTGCTTCTGCTTCCATGTCGGCAGTCGATGTTGGTTCTTGTGTAACAACATCGTCTGTGGTCCCTTCTTCTGCTGGCGATTCTACTGTAGCTTTTTTCGTTGCCAATTCTTCCAATTGTTTGATAGTTTATGCTAGTTCTTGTGGAGCAATGTCATCTTCAGCTTCTTCCTCTGCCACTAATTCTTCTTCCTCTCTTTCGAGCATCATGGCCACAAGATCCTCTTTTGCTAATTCAGTGAATTGTGGCTAGGCCACAAAAGACTTTGACATGGCATGCACCAATAGTAGCCTAATAAGCTCGTGGTTTGTGAAGGACACCAATAGTTGGCGCAACTGACGAGAAGACCATGCTATTAATTGAAGGTTGTTCCATAAGAAATATGGCATATCCAGAGAATTCACATGACGGAACCGAAGGCATGCAAGAAGTTTAAAATTTTATTTAAACAACGTATAGAGATGACCTTTGCAAGTAATGTAATGCACAACGAAGTGTGCAACCTTGTCCCATGGATGCGGTAAGGATTTCCAATCATATCCCCTTCCCTTATGAACCACGGTTTCTCCTGCCTGTAAGAATAATTCTGGAAATTTTGGTAAGGGCGATTTTCGGGCAAACCATTTCTTCCATTGTAATATTCATAACCTAGAATATTTCTCAAACCCCAACGAAAACTCCAACCAAATATGTGCAAATGAAATAATAACCCAGAAGTGATAAAATAACAGTGGAATAACATATAATAATGTAAACTAGAAATATAAGCAGATACACAAGAAATGCAGCGAGAAATGCTAAGCCATTTTATTATACTGAGCAATAAATGAGTACAAGAGGTGATTAGACAGATGGCACCTCGACTTGCACAAGGCAAGTGAAGAAATGCTCTCAGAATGACAAGAATGGTCTCTTTGCGTGGATGCTGCTACTATGTTGTTGTTGCTGCTAGAGAACAAATGATGATTTGGGGCTGCTCCCCTCCTTGGAAAAAACTAAAACTCTGGATTCAGGCTCTACTCAAGAAACCCACAAAAACCCAGAAAGCTTTCCTGGAATGGCCTCATACTGATTTGCATCCCAGTTGTTGGAAAACTGTTGTGCTACTATTGCTGCTGGAAATCGAATGAGGATTTGGGGCTACTCCCCTCCTCAGAAAAGGCTAAAACTTTGGAATTGGACTCTACTAAAAAAACCCAGAAATATTTTTTGAAATGGTTGACCCCCAAAAATCACCCCCTTGGGATTCTGTGCAGTTCCTCAAAGACGCTGATGAAACGACTGCTGAAATGCTAATGAAACTACTGCTGGAATGCCAATGGAAATACCTTGCCCAAGCAGGCACTCGAAGTCCCCCTGGGCTAAGGGTGAGATCTCCGAACAGAGACACTCAATGCACTAAACAGTGTTGCAGACTAGCTAAACAACCAGCGTGCTGTAAGTCGAAATGACTATCACAAATGCTCATAACTAGAATGATCCAAAATGAGGGGGCTCCTCTCTATTTTATAGCCTCTGCCTCTCACAATTCCTAGGCTCACCTCCTCCTGCGTGATTCCTCTCTTGCCATGTGTTCTTCCCTCCTGCGCAGTCCCTCCATGTGTCCGCATGGGCCCCATTTCTGCGTCCCCTTTTGGCCCCCTTGGCTCCTCCTTAAGTCACAACATTGTGCTACTAGGAAGTGAATTTTTATTCTTAAAGTGATTTATGTCCCCCATCCTCACTTTTTTATTTATAAATAACTATAGAAGGAAAAAATTGGGCAAAATCGAATATTCCAATTAGCCATGGCTAATTAGGAATATTACAGTGTCCCTCGGCAAAATGTTGCTTGTCCTCAAGCAACTGAAGTGATGGATGCTGCAAGATCTTCTCACTCTCCCAAGTGGCATCCTCATGCGACAAATTCTTCCACCTCACCAAGAATTCCAGGACCGTCCTGCTTCACAGCTGCCTCTCCCTGGTATTAATGATAGCCTCCGGTTGTAATACCAAATGCCCCTCGTCATCCATGGGTGGTAGCTCATCTGTCACTGTCACCTGCTACCCCAATGCCTTTTCAGGCATGATACATGGAAAACGTTATGAATCTTGCTTCCTTGGGGCAGATCCAACTCATATGCAACCTGTCCAACCCTGCGTATCACCCTATACAGGCCATAAAAACTCAGCCCCCTTTTGCTTTAGTGACGACTGTCAGTATGGCTGTAACCGTAGGTAGACCATGTCCCCTACCTCGAACTGTCTCTCCACCCGACCCCTGTCGGCATACAACTTCTGCTGGTTCTGTGCTGTAGCCATGTTATCCTTGAGAGCTCGGAGAATATCTTGACTCTCTTGATCCATATCTTGGCTCTGGGAGCCTTGCTATCACCAAACATCACGTCAGCAAAAGATAAAGGATGATACCCATATAAAGCATAGAATGGTGACATACCAATGGACATGTGATGTGAAGTATTATAGCAGTACTCCCCTAGATGCAGCCACCTCAACCATGCTCACTGCTGCCCACTGACATAGTTACACAAGTAGCCCTCTAGCCACTTGTTAATTATCTATGTCTGCCCATCCGTCTGTGGTTGATAACTGGTACTCGGTGTCAACTCTGTCCCCACTAACCAGAAAATCTCTTGCCAAAACCTGCCCATGAAACGACTATCTTATCACTGACGATGGTCTTAGGAAGACCGTGTAGCCTGAAGATCTCTCTAAAGAACAGCTCGGCCACCTGTGCTGTTGTATAGTGTGCGGATATGGCAAAAAAGTGTGCGTACTTTGTCAGTCGGTCAACGACGACAAAGATGCAATCCTTGCCCTGTACCATGGGCAACCCTGTGATGAAGTCCATCGAAATACTCTCCCATTTCCCCTCTGGAATGGGAAGAGGCTGCAATAAACCCGTGGGATGGCTCATCTCTCCCTTGTTCCTCTGGCAAACATTGCACTCCCGGATGTGTTGGAGTACATACTCCTTGAGGCCCTTCCATGGTAAACCTCTCTCTAATGGCCCTGTAGGTTTTGGTAAACCCCTGATGTCCTGCCAAAGGTGAATCATGTGATGCTTGGAGTATCTTCTTCTTGAGCTGAGGCCCCTCAGTCAAGAAGATCTGGTCCCTGTAATAGATGATCTCATCGACCACCCTGTATTTTGCATTTGCCACCTGCCCATCCAGAACCTCACATGCAAACCTGTCCTTGGAGTACTCTACTAAGAGTCGAGCCCTCCAATCTGTATCCAAGCTCATTGAGACAACGTGGTTGGTATATGTGAAAGGGCATCTACTACCACGTTGTGCTTACCCTTGACATACTCAATGTCAAAGTCATATGCTTGGATCTTACTGATCCACTTCTGCTGCCTCTCCTATAGTTGCGTCTGCTCCAAAAAGAACTTAAGGCTATTGTGATCAGTCCTCACCCTGTAGTTGATGCACATCCTCAATGTACCGTCCTTCTTCTTCACTAACACCACAGAAGAAGCAAAAGGACTCGTGCTCGGTCGAATGTGCCCAAGAGCCAGCAACTCCTGGATAGCCCGCTCAATCTCATCTCGATAGGCCTTGGGTTGCCTATAGGGGGTGGTGATCACTGCCTGGATGCCCTGCTCAAGCTCGATAGTGTGCTCAAACCCCCAGTCCGGTGGCTTTCCTGGCGGAATCTCTCCAAACACTATGGCATAACAGTCAAGGATGGACTGTATCTTCGAATGTACCATCCGCCCTGTAGTCCCTGCCTCTGATGCACGCAGCTCTACTACCCACTCTATGTCTCCCTTTCGGAAGACTGCCTCCATCCGATGAGCTGAAATAGTCTGTGCTGTCCCTGTATCTTCTCATGCCTCCCTGTCTTCTCACCATCCCACTCCATCTCCAGGGTCTTCCAATCTTTCGTGACCTTCCCTAGAGTGATGAGCCACTGAACACCCAGTATCATGTTAGTGTCCGGAATATCGACTACAGAAAATTGGTCAGTCAATGTGTAGGTGCCCATCGTCACTAAAAGCTCTGGAACATAACGAGCACACATCATGGTCTGATCTCCTGGGACCAGGACTGAAAACCCATCGAAGCTCTCTGTATGTATACCTCTCCGCTTAACCATCTGGGCATCGATGAAGTTGTGGGTCGCCCCACTGTTAACCCAAACTGATACGCTCTGGCCACGTATTGTCGCTCGTACGCGTAGCGTCAGATACTTGGGAACTCCTCTCAATGCTGCAAGGGCCCCTCCGGTGGGTGCAAAAGATGCACCACCTGCTGCTGGCGGTGGTGGTGGAAAAGGACCCTGTATGACATGGCTATCTCCTGCCTCCACATCATCCTCGTCATCCTCCTATCCACTGCTCTCAGAGAAGACCTCAATAAAATGTGCTTTACCAGCAGCACATCTATGTCCTGGTGCCCATGGCTCCTGACAAGTGAAGCACAACCACTTCTTCTTCAGCTCCCTCCTCGCATCATTGTCAATATGTACTCGTCCTGGATTCCCCTTTGGAGGTGGAATCCTGATATCCTTCCCATTAGACTGGAAAGTCTGTCTCTGGGGTTAAGGTGTTCGGGTCCTGGGTAAGACATCTTGTAAGTCTCGGGTCCTGTTGATAGCGTCCTGGAGTGTGGCTAGTCTAGTGGATCGGACTAAACCCCGAAGTGGCTCTGCTAACCCCTCAACATACATATAGACCCTTCGTGCCGTGGATAGGTCTGGCACCATCACAGAGACCCTCAAGAAATCTGCAATGTAGGTCTTTGGGCTCCCTGTCTATTTGAGCCTTGTCAGCTCAACGGAATGTTGCTCTAGATCCCTCCGATCAAATCGCTCCATCAGTCCCCTGGTAAACTCAGCATATGTCATCACTGTGGAGTGCCCTAGTGTAACCATCCCATGAAACCACCAATCCTGGGCCTCGCCATCCAAATGTAATGTTGCCACCTTGATGGCCTCTGTCTTCGACATCTGGTTAAGCTGGAAATAGATGTCCAGCTTCTCCACCCAAGACTTTGTCGAACTGTTTGATGAACCATCAAATGTAGGCAAGTGGAATCTACTCGTTGCACGGTGGGTGTCACCATCATGGTAATGCTGGTACCCTCTGTGATGGTCGAGGGGTCTACTATCCTGCTGGAGCTGAACAAAATCTCTGAATGAGAGGGCTTCCCTGAACTCCTGCCCATAGGTCTGGTACTCTGCAAAATAATCGCCCATATGTCTGGGATCTGCCTCATGCTCTGTTACGGCCCCCGTGTCTGCTCCTAAGAAAGTGGGCATGGTAGAGCATGTAGGGGCATGTGAGGCCACCTACTGCGCAGTATCACACTACTCTGGCAAGTGATGGGATGCACCTGATCCCTCACCAATTTGAAAAACTCGTGGGCTCTCACGCTGTCTGGCCTCTACTGCCATGAATCTTTGCCCCATCACCTCAATCTGCCTCGACAAATCCTGCACTGATTTGAGGAGCATATCTGCAAATCTCTTCCCGTCCTCGTCTACCATCTGCTTTGCGTCGACTACTGGCTCTCTCTATTCTGCATCTACCACAGGTTCCTCTTGTTCTGTGTCCACCACCGGAACACAGTCTCCTTCTCCGTAGGTATTCTCCAACCTACGCTCAGTGTCTCTGTACCTCTGACTCTGTAACAGATATAGGGTTCTTCCCTCGGTGTCATAGATTTCTAGCTCCACAGGCTGACCCAGATCTATGCTCTGATACCACTATAATATTCCTAACCCAGAATATTCCTCTAACCCCAGCAAAAACTCCAACCAAATATGTGCAAATGATATAATAACCCAGAAGTTATAAAATAACAGTGGAACAACATATAATAATGTAAACCGGAAATATAAGCAGATACACAAGAAATGCAGTGAGAAATGCTAAGCCATTTTATTATACTGAGCAATAAATGAGTACAGGAGGTGATTAGACAGATGGCACCTCGACTTGCGCAAGGCAAGTGAATAAATGCTCTCAGAATGACAAGAATGGCCTCTTTGCGTGGATGTTGCTGCTAGAAAACAAATGATGATTTGGGGCTACTCCCCTCCTCGAAAAAAACTAAAACTCTGGATTCGGGCTCTATTCAAGAAACCCAGAAAACCCAGAAAGCTTTCCTGGAATGGCCTCACACTGATCTGCGTCCCAGCTGCTGGAAAACTGTCATGCTACTGTTGCTGCTGGAAATCGAAAGAGGATTTGGGGCTTCTCCCCTCCTTAGAAAAGGCTGAAACTCTGGAATCGGACTCTACTCAAAAAACCCACAAAAACCCAGAAAGATTTTCTGAAATGGCCGACCCCCGAAAATCACCCCCTTGGGATTCTGCGCAGTTCCTCAAAGACGCTGATAAAACAGATGCTGAAATGCTGATGAAACTATTGCTGGAATGCCAATGGAAATACCTTGCCCGAGAAGGCATTCGAAGTCCCCCGGGGCTAAGGGTGAGATCTCCGAACGGAGACCCTTAATGCATTAAACAGTGCTGCAAACTAGCTAAACAGCTAACGTGCTGTAAGTCGAAATGACTATCACAAATGCTCATAACCAGAATGATCCAAAATGAGGGGGCTCCTCTCTATTTTATAGTCTCTGCCTCTCACAATCCCTAGGCTCACCTCCTCCTGCGTGATTCCCCTCTTGCCATGTGTTCTTCCCTCCTACGCAGTCCCTCCATGTGTCTGCATGGGCCCCATTTCTGTGTCCCCCTTTGGCCCCCCTTGGCTCCTCCTTAAGTCACAACGTTGTGCTACTAGGAAGTGACTTTTTATTCTTAAAGTGATTTATGTCCCCCGTCCTCACTTTTTTATTTATAAATAACTGTAGAAGGCAAAAATTGGCCAAAATCGAATATTCCAATTAGCCATGGCTAATTAGGAATATTACATCCATCCTTGTGGCAATTCGTAGAAAGTCGAGATAATTTCTTCAGTGATGGGAATGTCCATCCCACAGACTCTAGAATAATTCCCATCTAAATTCAATGCAAATTTGACTGTAACGGCTTCATCAAATCCTTGCAACCACTCAAAATAGGTGTGCCATCTTGCATCTTGAAAAACCTGCCATACATCTGGATGGCGTCGGACATGCGCTATGTCTTTCGGTTCATGCCTAACATCGTGCCCACCCATTTTGCTAGTTTCTCTATAGTAGCACTCGGAGTAGCAGAAAAATAATTGAGAGCGTTAGCCGGTAAAGTTGTGATGACAGGGATTGCGGTGGCAAAGGATACGGTGATAGGGAAATCTGGGAAAATGTTATGGGGAAAATACATGGTGGATCATGGTAATAACAATAATTATTACAACACATTGGGAAGGACCGTAATTCAATGAAATTGTACGTAGTTCAATTTCCAATGCATATGGATAAATGTGCAAGGTATGGTGGGGATTAGAATAATGATCGTGGAATGTATGAGTTGGCGCCAAGTTTAACATAGATAATGACAGATCATCATTGCTATTAAATATAAAATATTTTACATTAAATACTATACCTCCCCCCAACTAAGGGATGACCATCCACGGTCATGTCTAGTCATGTCACAAGTGAAATATCAATCAAATCCACAAAGTCGGTCGGGGACGTATCTGGCGACTTACCTTGACAGAGTAACAACACCGGAGGAGTAACAAAACCAGATGAGTACTTAGACCGAAATGCTACGAATGGAGTAACAACACCAGTGAAGTACTTAGACAAAATTGCCGTGAATGGAGTAACAACAACGAAGGAGTAACAACACTGGAGGAGTAACAACATCAGAGGAGTAACAACACCAATGAAGTACTTAGACGAAATCACCTTCCGCAAAGTAACAACACCAGTGACGTACTTAGGCAAAATCGACATCCACAAAGTAACAACATCGGGGAGGGGGGGTAGCAACACCAGTGGAGTAGCAGAACTAATGAAGTACCTGCAAGAAAAATAATGACATAGTAGTAACAACATTTTATTTTATATATATGTATTTATTTATTATTATTATTATTTTGAATTAAACAAGAGGTGTAGAAGAAGATTTCTCTGCACTAACAATTTCAAAACCAAAATTATCAGAGAGATGTTTAATAAAGGAGTCTTTAGAAACTGGATGGTGATACAATCTGAGGTGATGTCCATTTACAATCAGGGGAGTATGTGCCTCATTGATTGTTATGAGTCTAACAGTCCCATTATAAAACACAATGTCAACTTCATACGGTCCCATCCATCTAGAGCAGAGTTTTCCTTTAAAATATTTGAATTGAGAGTCATAGAGCAATGCCCAATATCCTCTTTGAAACACCTTTTTTTTTATAAATTTATCATGCCATTTAGTTTCTCGTTGCTGAATCACGGTAGTGTTTTGGACAACTATCAAATGAATTTCATCGAACTCATTTAACTGCTCTAGTCAGTGTTTATGGGCTTTTGAAAGATCCAAGCCTACTTCAAGGGTTGTCTCGAGTATCTTAATTTCAAATTCCCCTGGAAACAATGGGGATTTCCCATATACAAGCTCGTATGGTGAAAATCTTGTTGTGTTCCGCCATGTTGTTCTATACGCCCAAAGTGCCTCAAGAAGCTTTTCGACCCAATTTTGGCAATGGTTTGCTATAGTCTTTGTAACGATATTCTCCAACACTTTATTTGTACTCTCGACTTAACCATTTGTTTGAGGATGATATGGATATGTCACCCTGTGCTTGATTCCATACTTCTTCATAAGTCCTGCTATCAGATGTGATGTGAACTACACCCCTCCATCTGAAACTATATCTCTAGGAGCTCTGTATCAAGCGAAAATTTCTTCGAATAAGAAGTCTGAGACAACCTATTCCGTTGCTTTCGCAACAGCCTTGGCCTTTACCCACTTTGTCACATAATCTGTGCAGACCAGAATGTGGACTTTCTGATGTGAAGGCAGATTGAATGGCCCAATGAAATCGATAACCCATTTCTCAAAGGGCTCAAGAGCTAGTTGAGGCTATAACGACATCTCATATGACCAACCAGGTTGTCCCATCTGCTGGTAGCTATCACACCCTCGAACATATTTCCTTGCATCACGAAAAATAGAGGGCCAATAGTACCCCATCTATAACACCTTATGACATGTCCGCTTATTTACAAAATTCCATCCACAGGGGCCATCACAAGCAGCGTTCAGGACATCATAGATGACATCTTCACCTATGCAGTTCCGGATTTGTTGATCAGTTCATGTATAAAAGAGGTATCCTTCTATCCAAGAATAGCGGGCACTATGATGGATAATCTTTTGCTGCTCTCTGTATGGCAAGTGTTTAGGTAATTTTCTTGTAGTAAGATAGTTAGCAATATCTGCATACCATAGAGTGTGAGTAGAAATTGAAAAAAGATGTTCATCTGGAAAACTATCCTCTACAAGTGTATCTTCATCACTAGTATCTAGCATAGACAGGAAATCTGCAACTACATTATCTTTCCATGGCTTATCTACAATGGTAATATCAAATTCTTGAATTAATAACAACCATCTCATAATACGACCAAAAGTTATCGATTTATTCATCACATACTTGATGGTTGTATGATCAGTGTGCATGAAAGTGGGATACCCTGTAATGTAATGCTGAAACTTATTAATAGCATAAATGACAGTAAAAAAGCTCTTTTTTTAGTCACTGTATAGTTCAGTTCAACAGGAGTCATATTTTTGCTGATGTAATAGATCATGTATGGTTTCTTGTCCTCCTGTTGTCCCAAGACTGTCCCTACTGTTGTGTGAGAAAGATCTGTAGAGATATGAAATAGGAGCTTCTAGTTGGGACCATGTAATATTGGTGATTTGCAAACTAATTCTTTTATTTCCACGAAGGCCATTTCACATTCATCTGTCTACACAAACTCTGCATCCTTAGGTAACATTTGAAAAAGTGGAAATTCTATCTCAGAAAATTTTTCTATAAAACATATATAATAGCCAGTATAACTGATGAAACTACGCACCTGTGTTGGTGTCTTAGGTGTAGGAAAATTTAATATTACCTCTACCTTGGTAGGATCAACCCGAATTCCTACAACTGAAAGCAGGTGTCCCAACACTTTTCCTTCTTTCATCATCATATGGCATTTCACCATGGCAACAGTTCACACGATCTCGCCCATGGATGTGGCACACCGAGAGTCGAGCGACACCACCAAAAATGTGACGGAAAATCAAGGGTTTCTTGAGGTGGGCAGTAGGGACATTTTTGGATGTTGGAGCTAGCAACACTTTGCAATGTCGTATGACGGTATTGTCGAGGACGAAAATGACTTGAGGTGGGGGAGGATGTGAGGCCCCCAAGTCGTGTTACAATGCGAAGAGTCGGCGAAGGGTGCACAATGGGCGAGCGACGAGCTGAAGGAGTAACCAGTGAGTTGGGCGTGCTCGCACGGTGTGACGAGCCAGCGGAATGGAGGAAACGAGCTAACGTGCGACGCGAAAGTCATTGTGAAAAATGACTAAGTGTTGGGACTATTAGCGAGTTTATACAGTGGGTGGTCCTGTGTGTGGGTGCCTACACCTTGGCCGACATTATGAAAATGGCGAAATGAAAAAACAGAAGGTCAGCTTGACAAAGTCGAAGCCCCACCGTAGGTTGGGCGGCCATATATATTAGCGGTCGGGAGGTGGAATAAAACATCAAGCAAAAGCATCCAAGTGTTATGCAAGAAAAGGTGCGAGCTACTTGGAGGAATCTGAAACATTGGCGAAGTGCAGGCGGACTCTTGGGCTGAAGCATGGAGCCATAGAAAACGGAACCGCAGGTCGTTCGAGTGGAAGAACCGATGGGTCAAGGCGCAGGTCGAGCAGTGGGTTAAACCGCAGGTTGGGTGACGGAGGCATTACAGGTTGGCACGGGATGAACGGCGGGTGCACACAAGGTGCGACGAGTTTCCGCAATGGGCGAACAGTTGAACGATCAGAACGGGCGTTCGGTGACTCGGTCAGGTAAGACGAGTCGGGTGAAGGGCGCCTAGGTGAAGCTGAATGGAGCGTGAAGAGTTGGTCGGCATGGTGATTGGAGATTTGTGTAGGCGCGCCCCGGGTGGATAGACCGAGCGGTTGTGAGTTGGTCAACATAGTGTTCGACGAGCCGGGCAAGGGGCTCGGGTATGCTGAACGGGTGAACGCGATAGTAGTTGGGCGAGCTCGTGTAGGAGCACCCGAGGTGAACTAGACGGGTGACCGGTGAGTCAATCGACCTGGTGGTTTGGTATGTCGGGCAGTAGTGCCCCATGAGCTAAACGACGACAGCATGACGAGTTGGAGAACTCGGTGCAACGGTAAAATGGTGAGATGGTCGAATGGGTGAACGTGGAGTTGGGTGCGATCGTGCAAATGATCTGTGGGAATGCGCCAGGTGGGAAACACGACCGGGAAATGCTGCACAAAGGTAGCTGAATGATGGGCATGGGTCGAATGACAAATTTGCACGGTTAAGGCAGAAATTGTAGGAAGGAAACTTGGGGTTTCCATGCAAAGACTAAACTTGTATATTTTGTAAAAGATTGTTATTATCATTAGGCATACTCATATTTCAGGGAGTTGCCCCTCCTAGTTCATTATTCGCTATGCATTTATGTTAAATGGTAATAATGATGAAGATAATTAATTAAATGGTTCCGCTGTGTATGTGAATGCATACTTTGAAAAGTTGAAAAATAAACTAAGTATAGAAAGTAGGCGTTTATACAAGATCACAATGAGGGATGATATAGACCACTTTTGACACATGGGAGCTGATTGGTCTATGATCATGGGCAGCACATGGATGATGAGGCAAGTGTATACTTGTTTCCTTGACAAACTTGAGGGATGACACATTAAAGATATGATGGAGTTTTCTCATGGACCTGGATGTGGCACATTGAGAGTCGGTTTGATGAGAGGATCTCTTCATTTTGAGGAGATGGATTTTACACATATATGGGTGATGATGTTGGGATAGATGAGACTGATTGACATGTAGCACATTGACCCCAACATCATGGACATCATGTTGCAGATGAGATGGGGGCTACTTCATGGACCTAGGCATGGCTTACATTGATGGAGATAGATTCTTGATTGAGTTGATGTTGTGGCAGGATACTGAGAAAAACAACTGATGTTGGCACAAGGATGTGCATTCTCATGGTTTGAGTGCGACAATTGGATTAGCTACCCAACTAGTTCGATTCATGGGGGGCTATAGTAGTGTACAAAGATGTGTTAGCATTGTGTTGGTGGGCGACATGACTCGACAATGCTGCACGGGCAACTGAACGACGGGGTGCCGAACCTAAATGATGTTTTGTTTGGTGGTTTAGACCAAGTGTAAAAATTTGCAAGTTGTTGTAAATTTATAAAATTGAGGTTTATCATTATTGTTTGGGAAGACTCATATTGCAGGGAGTTGCCCCTCCTGTTAAAATATCCGCTATATAAGCTGATACATTATCATCATGTATAAGCTGATACATTTAAGGTGTTTATATGGTGGATGATTTATACAAGATCACAAAGAAGGAAAATGGCAGGAATGAGCTGGTATACATTATGAGTTCACTTGGTTGGATTTATGAGCAAACTATGGAGCATTCCTACTACATGGAGAGGTGAGGCATCTTGCAAGGACCTTTGGGGCCAAGACATGTATGCTTGCCAGGATGTTGGTTGGAGATAACTCATGGAGCTCATGATGACATGAGGTTATGACTTTTAGGGACTTCATATTATGGTGGACTCGGAGGATCTGATGAATTGAGGAGTTGAGGTCGAGGACTTTGATGCAGGATGGGGTGCATACTTTTGAGTACATTTATGGGTGTGCTTAAGAGAGTGAATTGATTTGGAGGATTGATATGAGACAGTTTGAAGTGATGGAGTTGAAATGATGATGATGCCTTGGTGGCAACACTTGGGCATGGGTTAAGCCGAGACTTGACCACTTTTGACACATGGGAGATGATTGGTCTATGATCATCGACAACACATGGATGATGAGATAGGTGTATACTTGTTTCCTTAATAGACTTGAGGGATGGAACATTACAGATATGATGGAGGTTGCTTCATGGACGTAGATGTGGCACATCGAGAGTCGGTTTGATGAGAGGATCTCTTCATTTTTAGGAGATGGATTTTACACATATATGGGTGATGATGTTGGGATAGGTGAGACTGATTGACATGCAGAACATTGACACCAACATCATGGACAACATGTTGTAGATGAGATGGGGGCTACTTCATGGACCTGGTCATAGCTTACCTTGATCGAGACGGATTCTTGATCGAGTTGATGTTGTGGCAGGATGCTGAGAAAAACAATTAATGATGGCATGAGGATGTGCATTCTCATGGTTTGAACGCGAAAGTTGGATTATCTACCCAACTAGATCGAGTCATGGGGGGCTATAGCAGTGTACAAAGATGTGTTAGCATTATGTTGGAGTATCATGGCAGCAGTTCACACGATGACGGTACATGATGAGGTCAACATAATATGTTGTAGTGAGCATGTATCTTGAGTTGGAGGGACCAACCTTCCACGGTGGGGAAACATGTGGAGATTGCAACGGAGGTGGTTGATGATCATGGGTTGAGGAGACTTTCTGATTCATGGAGACATAAGCCTTTATGGTTTGTGCGATGGCAGAGGTGGGCAGCATGGACATTTTGGATGTTGGAGCTAGCAACACTTTGCGATGTCATATGATAGTGTTGTCAAGGATGACAATCGTTTAGATTGGGGGAGTATTTCAAGCCCACGAGTTAGCGAAGGATGCATGATGGGCGAACGACGAGCTAGGAGGTAACCGACGAGTTGGGACGTGCCTGCACGGTGCGATGAGTTGGCCGAATGGAGGAGACGAGCTAATGTGCGACGCGAAAGTCATTGTGAAAAAATGACTAAGTGTTGGAACGTTGGTGAACTTATACGATGGGCGGTCCCGTGTATGGGCGCCCACACCATGGGCCGACATGATGGAGGGGAGAGTTGGACGAAATGGTGGGTCAGCTTGGAGGGCCGACGCCCTAATCGATGGGCCAACCGCCATATAAGTAGAGCGGTGAGATGGTGGAGAAAATCATCAAGCAATTCTTCCAAGTGTTCATGCAAGCTAGGAGGGTGAGCTATCTTGGGAGGTCTGAAACTTGGCAAAGTGCAGGCAGACTCTTGGGCCGAAGAACGGAGCCACAGAATGGTGGACCAACATTTGGGTGGCTGCAGACAGCGCGGAACCGCAAGTCGTGTGAAGTCGTTTGGCTGAACAAACGAGGGCATGCGAGGGCGTCCAATAAATGAGTTGAAGGCGTCGGTTAACACAGCTTGAGGGCGTTTGGCTGAACAGGCAAAAGTGCTTGGTGAAACAAGCTGCGGGCGAACTGGCGAAGGTGCCAATTGAAATGAGCGAAGGAATTCGGGTGAACGGGCGAGGGCATCCGGCTGAAAAAGCTGAGGGCGTTCGGCTGAACGGGCGAAGGCATTCGACTGAACGAGCCGAGGGTGTTCGATTGAACAGGCGAGGGCGTCCGGTTGAACAAGTCGAGGGCGTCTGGCTAAACAAGTTGAGGGCGTCCGACTGGCGTAGTCTTTCAATCACACGAAGGGGGGTGCGACACCACCACCCGTTTTCTTTTTAACAATACTCACACGGTGTGGACTACACCTAATTTCTATACTTAGTTTATTTTCCAACTTTTCTAAGTATACATTCACATACACAGTGGAAACATTCAATTATTCATCTTCATCATTATTACTATTTACACATATGCACAATGGGTATTTTAACAGGAGGGGAAACTCCCTGAAATATGAGTATGCCCGATGATAAATAAAATATTTAAAAAGTATACAATTTACAGTCTTTGCAGGAAACTCCAAGTTTCCTTTGTACAATTTCTGTCACAACTGTGCAACCCGACCTGCATCGTTCAGTCCACCCGGACCACCATTTAGAGTGCCCACTAGTTCTACCGTCCATCGCAACTCATTCACTATTGCACCATCTTGTCAACTGTTCCTTAGTTCAACAAGTTGTTCACTGTTTCACCGAACACCCTCGCTCGCCCTTGGCTCATTCAACCGAATTCCCTTGGCTCATTCAGCCAGATGCCCTCGGCTTGTTCAACCAGACGCCCTCACCCGTTCATTTGGACGCCCTCAGCTCGTTCAGTCGGACAGCCTCGCCCGTTCAGTCGAACGCCCTCAACTCGTTCAGCTGGACGCCCTTGCTCGTTTAGTCGAATGCCCTCGGCTCGTTCAGTCCGACGCCCTTGCTTGTTTAGCCGAACACCCTCGGCTCATTTAGTGGGACGCCCTCGCCCATTCACTCGTTCCAACCAATGCCTTCGCCTGTTCGCCCGCAACTCGTTTCACCCGGCGCCTTTGCCCGTTCAGTCGAACGACCTCAACCAGTGTCAACCGACGCCTTCGACTCATTTAGCTGGACGCCCTCGCACGCCCTCGTTCGTTCAACCGAACGGTTTCACACGACCTGCGGTTCCGCGCTACCTATGGCCACCCGAATGTTGCTCCACCGTTCTGCGGCTCTGTGCTTCGGCCTAAGAGTTTGCTTGCACTTCGGAAGTTTTAGACCTCCCAAGATAGCTCGCCCTCATAGCTTGCATGAACACTTGGAAGAATTGCTTGATGATTTTCTCCACCATCTCGTTGCTCTACTTATATGGCGGTTGGCCCATCAATCGGGGAGTCGGCCCTCCAAGCCAACCCACCGTTTTATCCAACTCGCCCCTCCACCGCGTCGGCCCTCCAAGTTGACCCATCGTTTCATCCAACTCGCCCCTCCGCCGCGTTGGCCCATGGTGTGGGCGCCCATATATGGGACCGCCCATCGTATAAATTCACCAACATTCCAACACTTAGTCATTTTTTCACAATGACTTTCGCGTCGCATGTTAGCTTGTCTCCTCCGTTCGGCCAACTCGTTGCACCATGCGATCGCGCCCCAACTCGCCGGTTACCTCCCAGCTCGTCGTTTGCCCGTCGTGTGCCCTTCGCTGACTCGTGGGCTTGACATACTCCCCCACTCTAAATGGTTGTCTTCCTCAACAACACCGTCATATGACATTGCAAAGTGTCACTAGCTCCAACATCAAAAATGTCCATGCTGCCCACCTCTTCTCTGCCATCGCACAAACCATAAAGGCTCATGTCTCCATGAATCAAAAGTGGTCAAATCTCAGCTCAACCCATGCCCAAGTGTTGCCACCAAGGCATCATCATTGCTGCAACTCCATCACTTCAAAGTGTCTCATATCGATCCTCCACATCAAGTCACTCTCTTAAGCACACCCATAAATGTACTCAAAAGTATGCACCCCATCTTGCATCAAAGTCCCTGACCTCAGCTCCTCAATGCATTAGATCCTCCGAGTCCACCATAATATGAAGTCCCTAAAATTCACAACCTCTTCGTGCGAGGCTGTTCAACTTACATCTTTTAAGTACTTCCTCTAAGTTTTCCAAACCTTCTTCAAAATAATCCCCATATGGGGTGAAGTCATCCATGTATATTTGAACACTATCATTGACTTAACCATGGTCTTATTTAACCTTTATTAACTTTTATTACATGGTCTTATTGGTTTAGTTGAGGTATCTAATTCTCTTCACGTGCTAAAGTCGCTTGGTTAAATGTTGAATATTCACTTGAAATTTCTGTTGTTTGAACTACAACATATGAATATGTTTTTACTTCAACTGGTTTGTAATCTTCTTGAGTTGTGATATTGATTGGATTGGTATTTGTTCATTTTTCTTCAACTTGGACTGCTACATTTTAAAAATTGGATTGCTACATTTGAAAACTTTGACGCTTCTTTCGTGATAAGTTCTTCTAATTTGTTTTTCATCAACCTTATTTTCAGTGTTTTTCATCTCTGATTTGTTCTAATAACTTTTAAGGTTTTTTAAGCACAAATTTTCTTTTCCATTTTTTGATAGATTCTCGTTGAATTTATTCTCAGACATTCATTTTCTTCTAATATTTTCATTGTAGCTTTGGACTTCTTGACCTTTGCAAGTAATTTTTGACTATTGTCCCTTAGATGCAAACTTTATTTATTATTTTCTGTTGATTCTTCATAACACTGATCTTCGAGATCTTTATATTTCTTTTTTGATGTTTTGTTCTTTTGCTAAAGTTTTATGAGTTCTTCCTTTAATATTTTAATTTGTGTTTATGTATTACCTTGATATTCTTCCAAAGTAAACAATTTCCAACATATTGGAAAAAATGTTGTGCGCTTTTTAAAAACCAATGAATACTCAAATTCTATTTTACAAAACAAACATCTGGTCCAAAACATAGAATTATGATTCATTTCTAATTCATCAACAAATGACATTATTTTGTTTTTTTGATAAATTTTACGTCAAACAATAATTTAACTAAAAAAAATTGTATATTCTCAATATGAAAGACCCCTTTTTGAAAATAATTGTAAAACAACAAACCTCGTAATGTGGGATAAAAAGAAGTTCCTCTTTGAAACTTTAGTCACTCCTATTATTTTATATGGCTGTGAGGTTTGGGGTTGCAACATCTCCAGAGAATCATGGAGAAAGATTGAGCAAATCCAGAAGCGTTTTATAACTTATAACCTGAAAATTAAAAGTAATACACCCTATCCTATTCTCCTTATAGAAGCAGGTCTTTCCCTAATGAGAGCCTGGCTATGATTAGGTTTCCGCTGTACAAGCACAGACTCAATAACGTATACGATCATAGACTTCCTAAGCTAGCTTTAAATTCCAGCCAAAACCACCTAAGGCTCAATTGGGGGTGGCATAAAAACACAAGGGCCTGGTTAAACTATTGGGAGATCAACGAGAATGATGCATTGGAAAACATTAATAACATTAAAGATATTGTTACTTCTAAGTTCAAAGAAAAAATGTGGTGTGAGAAAGATTTAGCAGTTAAAAGAAAATTAAGTTATTATAAGAAGGTCATCAACCCCACCCTAGAAGATCAAAAGTATCTCTCTATTTTAACTGGCTGAAAGAAGAAAATTAATATAGCAAAGATTAGAACGAATTCTCATGAGCTCTGTAGTGAAACAAGTCGTTGGGTAGTTCCTAAAACACCATGGATGGAAAGGATTTGCCATATATGTGAGAACAGGAACATCGAGGATGAAAACTACTTCCTCTTAGAGTTCCCCGCTTACAACCACATTAGATCTCAGTTTCACAATCTTTGTTACAATACTGACCTTCCTAGCCTTTTACAATGCCAAAATTATAGTGAGCTCCGGAGGCTTCTCTCCAAACTTTTTGAGCATAGGAATAAAATCTTAAATCAAAATAAATAATTTGTTTCTTTAAGTCCAATAAACCAATGTTTAGTCTCGGTAAACGTTAACCATCATCAAGATCATCATCAATATTTTTTTAACACAATTATTATTTTATTACAACTTTGACTTAAAACTTAAAAATCTTTCAATCAACTTAAACTTAAACTTTTAAATTACCCCTTCTTTTCTTATATTTAATTAGGCAAATCCCTTTTCTTTATTTTCTTCAATACTCCACAACTTTTAGTGGAACTTTTATACTTTTCTAAATGTATAAACGTTATGAATTCTTTGTACTTTTATAGCCCTTAGAATGGGTGGACAAGTCGTTGGTCAGTGGGGCTGGTAAATTTATAATAGATTTATCTTAATCTATTTTTCTAGATATTATAAAAAAATTCCATTAATTATATAATTAATTACCTAGTATTTTATCACTAATATTAGGTCACATCTATTACGTATCAGATTGAAGGCAATTTGTAAATTAAAAAATATTCCCTCCTCATTACGGTAATTATTTAGTTCATATACCTTTTTGTCCTTTGTCCATAAAGAGTTCAATAAAAAATGACAATCCATTATTCAATTTAAATACCCTTTTATCCTCTCACCTCATTCATGCGTGTACTTTTGTCCTCTTAACTGAGCGATCAGATGAGAACAAATTATAAAATTTAATTGAGGGACCACACAAGAATTAAAGAAAATCCATATTGCACCTAAAAGTAGACTGATTCATAACTGAATCACGTGACTTGAGGTGAGCATGCGGTATATTTTTTTCAATTTTAATATTAAATTGTGTTAATCAGAGTTTTTCGGTTTTTTTTGGAGTATTCATTTTTATTTATTCTTTGAGTAGCAATGGATCTAAAATTTTATATATGGTTGGAAATCATAATCTTCTAAAATTGTTTTAATTATTCGTCAAAGTTACAGGTAAATATTATAGAAAGTTGAGAGACTTCATGAAAAACGAAACCAATATCATAAAATGATGTATTTATGTGTATCATTTGAATGAATAATATATTATATGTTTATCTAATTTTTTGCATTTTCATGTGTGTTTTTTTAAAAGTGGTATAAAAGTTATCACATATTTTGTGGCTTTTCTCGATTTTAGGGTTCTTCCTCATGTAGTGTTAAGTATGTTGTTTTGTGCGGTGTTACTTTCCTTTTACACCCATTCTCCATTATTAGTTTTCTTTGGCTCTTTAATGATTGACATACCTTCCAAATTCAACTCTTGATAGTCTTCATAGATGAAGAATTTTTTGATATCTTGCTTGTGAAGAGATTTGGAGATAAATTCACTACTTTTTGAATTTGGTGGAAAATTGTAGGGGTTTTCTTCATCTAGGGATGAAATTGAAGCTCTCAGGACTATCACAAGATTTACTATGATTAATTTATGTTTCAGAATTCATATGATTGATATTTGGGCATCTGTAGTTGTGGAGTTCTATGAAGCATTTCCGAGTTTGAAATGAGTGATTTTTGGCTTTATTAATCATGGGCATACATTAAAGAAGGGAATAACTTAGCCTTGCTATTTTCAATTTAAAGTGTTGGCTTGTTCTTAGTGTTTCTCCCAAACAAACTCTGATTGAAACATGAGCTCATATGCTTTTGAAGAGATAATTTAAGAGCCATCGCTGGTTGTTAGACTCATTTTGTTAGTTGAGGAGGTGTTTATTTGTGGGATTTTGACTTGTGGGCAAGATTGGGAAGAAACAATTGAGTAATGGTAACTTGTACATAGTAATTGTGTAAGCTAATCTGTACTCTTTTGATAGTAAGTTTATTATAATTGTAAACGAGTGCATTTTTCGTAGAAGTCGACACTCTTTATTTGTTGGGCTTGAATTATGGTTTGAATTGATGAGTTATTAGAGTCACTAAACACCCTGATACTCTCCATTATTGATGATGTAGTGAAAATCAACAAAGCCACTCTTGTTAATACTTGAATCTGTTTACAAGATGCATAAAAAAATAAGTTACTCTAGCTTTAGTTGCAACTCCAACGAGATGAATTACAACAAAAGAGTCATCATTTTGAATTAGTCTTTGTTCAAAGAAATTCTCTTTTTGAATTAGAAAAAGATTCCCATAAGCAATCAATACATGAATAGATTAGTGACACCATTTCAGAATTAGATTCAAATGAAGAGGAAGAAGAATGACTTGCATTTCCAAAGCCCATCATAATACCTTTGGAGGGAGCCATCAACAACGCACATCAAATTGATCTTGGATATGAAAAGGAAGTTACCTTTCACATTTCATACTACTCCAAACCAATTCAGTGCCAAAGTGTTGGGTTCTTTAAAAAAAATCATTTTCACCTGCTCCACATCTACATTAGATTCTCAAATGTCAACATTATCATCAAGTTGGCCATATGAAAGATTATTTTTTTCAATATTCATCCCTGGGAACATTGTTGGAAAAACATAAGCAATATTCAAATAGATGTTCAAGTGACAATAACTTGCAAGAGTAAAGATTCACCTTGGACGAACCAATTCTTGGCAACAATTACCAACAACAAAGAATATATGTTGGTCATACCATATAATTCATTCTCTAAGTATTAACACATCTTGCAATGAAGAGGTTTTCAACTTCTCACCTTGCATCTAACAAGGAGGAATATCAATGATAGTCAAGGTTAAAGTTTCAAATATCTATCAATAAAACATAAACAAGCAATATTGAGCCACAACCAAAGCCTAAGTCTAGAATCAGCCAGAGCCAAAGTCATATTCCATGAGCAACATTTGGATGGTGTTCCTCTTTAAACCATCACTTAGTAAAGGACTTCTTGCTTTTGTTAAACAATAGTTTGTGATAATCTTCAAACCATCATCTCAATGGTTTGTAGTCATCTTTAAACCACCATTATAGAGAACTTCTATTTCTTAGATGATATCAACTTCTGGCTAGATTTAAAATTGTTTTGGGCACCGCTTCGAGCCAAGTTCTAAAGTTGGTGGTCAACCTTAAAACACCAATAGTAGAATACTTTGGCTTCTGCTACCCCATTTGGTTTATTATTTTCCATAAGCCACCATATTTAAAGTGCACATCCAACCATTGACCACTCTCCATCTCCATACTTAGCTTCTTGGATTCACATACAATCTTTCATATTGAAAAAAAATTTTGGAAACATAATTTTTATGGATAATGTAAAATTGTATTATTCACTTAAGAGGAAGGTGAAAAACCACCAGTGAACATGAACAACTATAAAAAAATCCAAAATAGCTCTTGAAAGATAAAACCAAAGATTATATTAAATATTATATATATATTCAAAAAAACCTCTTGAAAAATAAAACCAAGATGTATTTAATATATATATATTTTGGTTTTTAATATTCTAATTAATTATCTTAATAGAAAATGAAGTTATTTCCATTTAATATGTTTTAGAATAAAACCTTTCCTCTTATATAAATATATAATTATAATGGGGAGGTTCAATAATATTCACAAAATTAATTAATCTTAAAATTAATATAATTCATACCTCTTATTCACTATTTACCAAATTTTGTTTTAAATAGTTTATTATTAAAATATAATTAAACATATTTATTAACTATATAAATATTTTAACAGTTCAAAACACATGATACATCATGTTTATGATTATGTCATTGTAGTGACATATAGGGTCGTTGTGATGGTATTATTTGTACTGTATCATTTTATTTTAATTTAAGTCGTTTACCATGTTAAAATTTAATTTTTGGATTCCCTAGATGGCTGATGAATTGGCACCGCCAATATTAGGGTTACATAATTCAAGGAAAGGTGTCATCTGGCCGACCATTTCATAATTATTGTTTCAATGCTTGTTGGACTTTGCATCAGAAGCATGGTTTTTTGTGAATCCTCCAAGGGGCTCCACCCAACTTATCATCGAGAAAAAAATCCTTTGAAATAATACATGACATCAAGAGCTAGGTGGAAAAGCCTTGTGTTTTTGTTGTCTTCTGTGCTGACATAATCACTCTCACAGCTATAGAGTCGGTCCAGGTGGTAAGCCATAAACATTCTCTTCTATTTCAATCTGTTGTATGCCAATATTTTTGGGTTAATTCGATCAGGTTCGTTTAGATTTACACTGTGAATAGGATGGAGGGCCATGATATTGTGTACTACTAGGATGTGCATGGAAAGCGTGAAATTCACCACAAAAAACATGAACCTTTCCAACCTCTTGGCTCCTCCTCTAAGGTGACCACCATCATCAATGCTTTTGCCTCCAAGGATCTCAATGCCACATACCTCGTTGCTCTTTTAGGTATTAAGGTAGTTGCTAAATATTGGTCTGAATCACTTTTGAATGCACATAATATTTGTCTCTTAGAGGGTTAGAATGACATCAATTTATAGAGGACGAAGTGGCATTAGGAGGGGCAGACAGAATTGACTTGGAGGGAAATATGAATTTTGAAAATCAAAATTTGGAGCCCAAAACCCCTTCTTCAGTTTAGGCCAACTTGCACTTAGATTTGAATTTAAATTTTTATCCCCTTTGTAATATAAAAATTTCCCTAGTAATATCTGATTTAATTATTTGATGAAATTCCCTATTGACTTCATGATTTGAGAAAATTTTCTAGTCAATGATAAGATGCCACATCATCTCCTTTTGGGGACTTTGACCACAAGATTTGGACACCAACTTTGATTGGGAATGTCTCTCAAACCGTGAGGAGGCTCATGATGTGCCACATATCATTAGAATTGCCATGATGAGGATAACATCTTATGATAGTGTCATTTGCAACTTCGCTGATTTTCTTAGATAAAAACTTCATCAAATATGGGGTACATTGCAGGAGCGAGCTATCTTTTGGAACTTCTTATTCATTGGAGCTTCCAATTGATGCAATGCAGACAAATATTAATAGCATTAAAGAACTAGTGTTGGCATCAATGACAACACCACTCAACAATCTCCTAATTTTTCATTGATGGCAACATGTACTCCCCCTGTGATCATTGCTCCACTTGACTCTAATATTCTTTTCTAGATTTCTCTCCCCCTTTGACATCAATTGAAAAGGGTCACTCCCCTTGACGAGATACCTTCTTCGCTCTTCCTACAATAGAATTCATTTGTCCCCCAGGCAGCTATGGCTCACACATCTTGCCATAGTTGATTCTACTCACCAAGACTACGAGTCTTTTATGAAAATTATGCATGAAAAAATATACCATTCCATACGATAACTAAAATACATTTGATGATTTATGCCATCAACTTGTAAAAATATAGATCTTCAAATGCTCACATACTACTACATAGATTCCCCCTCTTCAAAAATTCATAGGATGGGGAGTCATCAAGCTTGATCATTTAGAAAGATACATGAACCTATGTTACTTTAGGATCAACATCCCAAATCTTGATTTCTTCTTCACCTGTAGATACATCATGGTATTGTGTCTTTTCAACTCCCGAAACCATGGTCTTTGGGATTTCTTCATTTCCATGGTCTTTTTGTTCTTGTTTTCTTTTCTAAATATTCTTATTCTTGAAATATTTTGGTGTTTTCTGTCATGGAAGACTTCATCATGCTTCTACATTTTCAAGCCATATTTCTTTAGTTGCATCATTTGAAACATTCTACATGATACATGAATGATGTTGTAACTAGGTATCTACCTTGTGCTCTTGAGAACTTGCTTCTAGGGTTTTAACAATGACTTTGATAGTTATTCTTGTCATAAGCTTCGCAATCCATAACCATGTGATTAAAGTTAGTACACGAATAACAATAAAAGATATGCCAGAGTAATTGGATGGGGGAAAAGGTTTTTGATTAAATATTCCATATTCCCTGATTCTATTTTATGCGATCTTCCTTTTTTATGGAACCCTTGATGTCACTTGCACAACTTTTCTGCTCTGCTTCTTTTCCTACTGTCATGGAGCTTCATCCCTTCTCAACATGAGAGGTTTGTATCTTAGACCAGATTTATCATCACATGGCCTTTGGGTACTAATGATCTCATCTAATACTTTGGAACTGTTTGCAAAGTTCTGTTGGAAATTCCTTTTCTGCACTTCCTTTTGCAGAGAGAGTATCTCTGCTTCCAAATCCTCCTTTGACTCGATGCTATATTCCAACTCCTTTTTGAGAAATTATTTGATTTTTCTAGCCTCTTGTATCTGTACTTTAATATTTATGATGATGTTCTCTGACTCTTCAGTCTTCTTCTTGAGAATTTTGGCATGTTCCTTTAGTTTTCTTAGCTTAGCTTCTAATGCTTTGACATTCTTCCTTTCAACTTTTAGATCTTTGAGAGCACTAACCAATTCTCTTTCAATATATACCTTGCCTTCTTCTTCATCCTCTTTAGCATATTCCTTTTTATTATTCTTTGCTATTAATAACACTTTTCCTATTTCATTTCACTGCCGTTGTTTCTTTTTTCATTAGATGAGGAGCTATCTTCTTTTGAATATATATAGATATATATATAAATGACCTTGCTTTTTGTGTTACTTTGATTTTTCTTCACTTTCCTTGGAGCTTCTTCTTCATCATCATTATATGAATTATTTGCATAAGGAAATTTTGAATAAAAATGACCAACTTCATCATAATTGAAATACTTCAAGGGAAGCTTCCCTTTGTAATTTTCGGTTCCTCTCTTTAACTTTCTCACAAAATTTTCAACTTCTTCATCTGACACTTCACTACAATGCAAATTGGGCTTGAATTAGGTTGTTGGTTATGTTTTCATGTCTTCTTGGATGTTGTAAATGTTGCTTCTTTGTGAGATGGATTCTCTCGCTTTGTTCTCATTTCATAAGCTGTAGGTATTCCATTTAATTCACCCATCTTAATATTTTCTAGATATATTCTTTCTTCTAGTAGTGAAACCTTAGAGTAAATTCTCATGGGAAGAAATATCAGTTCCTTCCGGTCATGTACCTTGTCTTCTATGGACTCACCTAGCCCTTGTATGGGATTTACAAGTTCTTCAACTAGAAGGAAATACTTTGCAATGTTTTCTTCTCATTCATTTTCAGTTGCTCAAATTGACTTCTAAAATCGTGGAGCTTGGCCTCCTTGAAATTTTTGTCCCCTTCATATATATTTGGAGCTTTTCCCAAACATCTGTGGTAGATGTGCAGTGCATAAATTTTACATATACTGATTCTGTTAGGCCATTCAAAATAACATTGATCTGGATTTAAACAGGAACGCAACAAATTACATAGATAACAATAAACACATAGATGCAACGGAAATAATACTTCATTTCATTAATGTAAAATATTGAAATATGCTTACAAACAATAATGGAAATAAACCAGCTAGGGCAATGGTAGCTTATCTCTGAGAAGAGATGTGGCAGATACATGCTTCTGAACTATGTTACAATGAGGCTTGAAGGCCTATTTATTGTTGAGAAACAATGGAAAACCCTAAACATCCAAAAAACTAACCCTAGAAGATGAAATGCCAAACTGTGGGCCTCGTTTGGGTAAATTGGTACATCAACTTCCCGGGGTCGTAACTTTGGTATATGATCTCTGTTTGACATGCACAATATCTCGTTAGAAATATCTATCTGAGAACTACAACTTTGGGAAGAGGAACATGGGTAGTAAACCCATGTTGCTCCCAATTTTCCAAAAAAATGTCGTTTAGGGCCTCAAAATGGCTTCGGAAGTTCAGGACCCGAAAAATTGTTAAAAATAGTAAATTGTGCTACAATTAAGGAAACTGAAAAGATGAAACAAACAATGGTTGGGGTCCCAGTTGCCTTGGCAGGTGGCCACCAATATCCACTTGGATCATTCCTCCCCCCTTAGGAAGCAATGGTCCCCATTGCGTTGAGTTCCTCCATGAGATGATGAAACTTCTGCTAAATTTGGTCCCTAGTGAGCCACTTGCCCTAGTGAAGGAGTTGGCCTACTTTGACAACTTGATACAGTTGGATATTCTGCTGGCGAGTGTGCTTGATATGTGTGTCCATGATCCGATTAGTTGCAGCTTGTTCCATGCAATCTGGATTTAATTTTGTGGGTGTGAGTTGTTCTGCAATATTGGATGTGTCCAGTAATGCTGGAAAGTATGGCCAAAGGTGGTCTGCATTGAACACTGGGTGCAGGCCAAGGAATGGGGGAATGCTAAGCTCAAATGCATTATCTCCCACAGCCTTGGTAATGGTGTAAGGACCATATCAGAGTGGTTTGAGTTTCCGATAGGCTCTGGTAAGGCGTTCCTTTTGCAAATGCAACCAGACTTTGTCACCCACCTGAAACTTGTGTGGCACCCGAGGTTGATCATGTCACTGCTTGTACTTGGCATTTGATTTCTCTAGAATGTCATGGACCCGCTGGCGAATATGTTGGATTTGTTTAATGAAGTTGTTTGCCTTATCTGTTTGGGACTAGACATGAGCTGAATCTATGTGAGTAGCTTCAAATGGCATTGCCACATCAATGGGACATAGTGGCTAGAATCCCAAGCCCACATGAAAAGGGCTGTGGCCAGTCAAGATGTGGAGAGCCTGGTTGTAGCTGTATTGAACATAGGCGAGGCACTCATCCCATGTGTGTGGATGCTTTGAGTTGTACACACGCAAAATGTGTATGATCATCCTGTTGAGAACTTCTGTCTGGCCATCAATTTGAGGATAGAAGGCTGTGGACTTAGTGAGTTTGGTGTCAAGCATCGACCAAAGACTGGACCAAAATGTATTGAGGAACCTGCTATTGCGATCTAAGATGATAGACTATGGGATCCCAAAGTGTACCCACACTCGTTCAAAGAAGAGTTTAGCAGTGGCTTCTTCTGTGATATTCTTCTTGTAGGCAACCATAATGGTCATCTTCGAGAACCTGTCGACGACCGCAAAAACACACTCTTTTCCATGCTTAATTGAAGGAAAGCCTGATATGTAATCCATGGAGATGGAGTCCGAAGGTCAACTAGGGGTAGGTAGCGGGGTATAGAGGCCTTGCTTCTTAATGGTCGGTTTGGAAATGGCACAAGCAGTGCATGATCTGATGTACTTCCAAAAATCCTTTCGAAGATTCAGCCAATAGAAATACTTCTGCAATACTTCCATCATTTTCTCGACCCTGAAATGTCTAGTAGCCCGATTGTAGTGTGCTTCCCAAATCATCTTAGCATGCTCGCTTGAAGGAACACAAAGGTGACCCAGGTGTCATAACAGGGCATCCTGGAGGTGAAAATTCGGAAGATGCTGACCCTCCAAGAGTGTTTGGTATGTGTGGTCGAATTCTGGGTCACTTTTGTAGAGAAGTGGCCAATGAGAAGTCTCATGCCCACAAGAGTTGAGCACAGTGGTTAATGCCACAATCGGTGGTCGACTAAGGAAATCTGCAACATTACTGGTTCTACCCTTCTTATGCTTGATATTTAAATGGAACTGTTACAGGTATGTTGACCACTTCTGATGGCGATCATTCTACAATTTCCCTTGGGTCTGTTTGAACTGCAGGGGTCGGTGGCCTGTGTGGATGACCGTTTCCTTCCCCAAAATTTAATGCTTCCATTGTCGGCAGGCCTACATAATGGAATACATCTCTTTGTCATAAGTGGGATACTTCTAGACTGTGTTTGAAAGTGTCTCATTGTGATATGCAATTGGATTCCCATGTTGAGTAAGGACTACCCCAATAGCATAGTCAAAGGCATCTGTATCGACCTCAAATGGTTGTTGCAAGTCTAGTAATGTAAGCACTGGTGCTGTGTAGAGGCAATGTTTCAACTCTATGAATGCCTTCTATTGAGATTCAGGCCAAAAGAATTTTTCTTTCATTCCTCCCTTGGTGACTTGACTCAAGGGCCAAGCGATATGAGAAAATCCCAACATAAACCTGCGGTAGAAGATGGCAAGACCTAGAAATCTGGGAAGCTCTTTCAGAGTGGTTAGAGATGGCCAATCTCAAATGACTTGGATCTTAGTTGGATCCACATGCACCCACTATTCATCAATAATGTGTCCCAGATACTGAACCTGGGTCATGCCAAAAGTGCATTTCTCCAAATTGGAACATAACTTGTGTTGCTGCATTGTTTGGAGAACCTGTCAGATGTGGTGGAGGTGCTCCTCCCAACTCTGGCTGAAGATCAGGATGTCATCCAAGTATATCACTACAAATGAGTTGGTGAATGGCCATAAGATGTCATCCATTAGCCTCATGAAGGTTACAGGAGCATTCGTCAATCCGAAAGGCATAACCAACCATTCAAAAATGCCCTCCTTGGCTTTGAAGGCAGTCTTCCACACATTAGAGGGTTCAATTGGTACTTGGTGATATCCTGACTTCAAATCTATCTTGCTGAAATATTTTGCCCCGTTTAATTTGTCCAAGTGGTCATCAATCCGTGGGATTGGGTACCTATTATGGACAGTGATCTTGTTCAACACTCGATAGTTAATATAGAGTCTCCAAGTCCCATCTTTCTTCTGTACCAACATGATCGGGCTCCCACAGGGTGATGAACTCGGGTGGATATGACCTTTCTGTAACAGCTTCTGAATCTATCTCTTTATTTAATCATTATCTAGAACGAAGCGCCGATAGATTGGTCCATTGAGTAGCAGCGCACCTAGGGTTAGATCGATGGAGTGCTTGACCTGACAGTGCAGAGGAACCCCTACGAGGGAGGTGAAGATGTCCCTGTACTTCTCCACGACCTTGTCCATCTATAGTTGTCATGTAGAGGGGCCCTATCTAGAGGTCGTGGCCACTGTCTTCTTCTTTCCTTAAGGGTGTATCATCAAGAAAACAAATTTCCCGGTTTTGGAAACGAGCTTACTGCATTGTTTTGCAGTAATCAAAGAGATGGCAGTAGCGGTGCTACCTCCAGTATCCTATACAACTTATTTCCCAAAGTAACAGTAACATCACGGGGCCTTGATTCATACACAACATGTCACTTCCACAAGTATGGTTGTCCTAATAATACATCACAAACTTCAAGGGGAGCAATGTCACACAATACCTCATCTGTGAAGGGCTTGATGTTGTATGGAAGGTGACACTACTGGCTCACGCGAAGATCCCATCGTTGGTGAAGCCACCCAATGGTGCACGGTTGTGGATGTGCTGTGGTTGGTAAGCCCAACCGCTTCATGACCTCTACCAAAATGAGGGTTTTTTGGCTCCCGCTGTCGACAATGAACTGTAGCGGGGAGCCCTTTAACCACATTTGGGAGTGAAAGAGATGCTCCTCCTCCTCTGGATCTCCGGGTTCCTCCTTTTAGATCTTCATGGTGGCAACAGTGGCGTTGGGCTCTGCATTGATAATCTGCTTCCCTTTATCATTCCCCTTGTCAGGTTCTGACTCAGAGTCGGAACATGCATTTGTTTATGAAACCTTTAGCCTAGCCATCAGTGACTACTTGGCCCGACACTCACCTGTGTTGTGAGTGGAGCTCTTATGGAACTCACACCACTTTCTTGTGTCCTTTTTCAGCTTCATGGCATTGTTCTTTGCTTGCAGCTTTGGCTAGCTATCTTGGGCCACCCCGCCTTGGCTTTGTCCTTTTTTTTGTGGTTTGGGAGCACCTTTCCCTTGCTTCGGATTCATAGATCCAAAGTCTCGCTTCTTCTGTTTAAACTTTTTCTTTACCTTGACGACATATCGGTATGTCGTGCCGAGCGAGGGGATATTCAAGAATTCTATTTCTTCCTAGATGTACTTGTGTAGGTAGTCACAGTATTTGAGTACCAAATGCTGCTCTGAATCCTTGATACCCAAATTTGTGTGAAGGGTATGGAAAATATTGGTAAACTTCGGCACATCTTGGTCCCTTCCCTGCTGCAGTGTGGTCCACTCTATGTATTGATCCTCATAGCTTCCGACAGGGTAGTACTGATCCTTGATGGAATCCCGAAATGAATCCTAAGTGTGTGCGGATGAAAATAGTGAACCTGTACTTTTATCCTTCTGCTCGGAGTAGGTTTCCCACTAGTCCTTGACGTGGGGGCTACTTTGAGAAGAGCGAAAATAATCTTTTTTTGACTGGAAAAATCATGAACAAAAAAATAACCCTCTAGCAGATTTAACCATTTATCGACAACATTTGCATCTATCTAACCCTCAAATATGGGGATTTCAAAATTAACTTGTACCTTGAATGGTGTGGCGTTTCCAGAGTAGTTGTTGGAAGTTAATGTGTCACTCCTAGGTAGCTGCTGAAGGATCTGGGCAAAGTTTTCCATCGTTGTGTTCCTTTGTCGCTCGAGGGCTTCTTCGAGCAAGATTTTGATAGGATCTCTTGTCCCCTTGTCTTTCTTTTCATTCACCATGGGAGGCCGTCAGGATTTGCGAGGTTGGTCTTGCAAAGGTTGGACTAGTTCAAGCCTTAACTCCTTATATCCCGACCTCGTTAGGGACATGCAAAGAAAAACAGAGAAAAAAGTAGACCACTCTAATACCACTGATCTGGATTTGAATAGGAATGACATAACCATAAACACGGAGATGCAGTGGAAATAATACTTCATTTAATTAATGTAAAATACTGAAATATTCTTACAAACAGTAATGGAAATAAACCAGCTAGGGCGATGGTAGTTTATCTCTGAGAAGAGATGTGGTGGCTACATGCATATGAACTGTGTTATAATGAGGCTTGAAGGCTTATTTATTGTTGAGAAACAATGGAAAACCTTAAACATAAAAAAACCTAACCCGATAAGATGAAACGCCAAACTGTGGGCCCCATTTGGTTAAATTGGTACATCAACTTCCCGGGGTCGTAACTTTGGCATACGATCTCCGTTTGACGCACACAATATCTTGTTAGAAAGATCTATCTAGGAACTACAACTTTGGGAAGAGAAACATCCATCCATGGACCCATGTTGCTCCTCATTTTCCCAAAAAATGTCGTTTAGGGCCTCAAAACGGCTTCGAAAGTTCACGACCTGAAAAACTACTAAAAATAGTAAACTGTGCTACAATTAAGGAAACTGAAAAGCTGAAACAAACAATGGTGGGGGTACAAGTGGACTTGGCAGGTGGCCACCAATATCCACTTGGATCAAACATTTCTAGCTTTAACATTATTGTCATAGAGCTTCTTACCTACATCATCTGTTGGAGGAGTTAAGGGTTCTTTTTATCTTGTCATTACAAATTGCCATACATCACATCCTTGTGCCTACACATACACTTTCTTCATTCCACTCCAAAGGACATAGTTTTTTCCATTGAATACTAGAACTTTAGTCTTTGTGCAATCCATGATCACTATTACAGTGGTTAAACTCCTTTTGAAGGTACCTACTCTGATACGAATTGTTGGGAATACCGAGAGGGAGGTGAATCAATATTTCATATCAATTAGTTATTTTTTAACTTCATAGAGCATTAATTAACATTATCATCACATTAAAACATAAATCATCAACACCATTCAATAATGCATAATATCAGAGACAATACACACAAGATGTTTAGGTGGAAACCCTTCTACGAGAAAAACCAACGACACTTCTTAATATAAGTATTCAATAGTTTACATCAATTAGAAAGCTCCAAATTTATTAATTCCAACTAAAAGGATGATCCAACACCATGTTTGCCAACTCCCTGTTTATCGAATCCAATTGGGAGGATGCTCCAACACCCTAGTTTACAGGCTCCAACACCCTGGTTTATAGACTCCAACTTGAAGGATGCTCCAATCCCTTGTTTACTAGCTCCAACCAGAAGGATGATCCAATGCCCTAGTTTACCTGCTCCAATTTGAAGGATGATCCAACACCCTATTTACTAGCTCCAAATGGAAAGATGCTCCAATTCCCAGTGCAGGCTCCAACCCGCCCTAGCACCACCCTGCCACGCTAAAGTGTTCTCAGGCTCAAACCTAAAGGAGACTCCAGTCTCTTTCCTTGTACCATCCTTCCACCTTGCTTAGCAAGATTTCTACACTTGCCTTGAAGTATCCAACCTTCAAATCACTATGGAAAACCACATTTCACAATTTTAGACTAGATCCATGATTTAAAATGATCATATGTTAAAACTGATGTAGAATTGATTAGCCATTATTGAATTGATTATTAACTGAAAGTGCGGAAGTCGAGGAAACTGCTTAAGAAGAAAGACTTTACGACAACTGATTAAACATAAGTAAGATGCATAACATAAGTGAAAACAATAAAAACATAGTGATACCAAATAACAAAGTTGATTACGGAGTTTGTCCCTAATGGACTACGTCTCCAAGTCCACTTTCAAGATGGGTGATTGCTTTATTAGGATTGAAACCAAGGTGTTCGATTACACAGAGAATAGACTGGACTAAATGTGCATGCAGGCATTTCTGGTCACTGTCAAAAGATAGCTCTTTGAACTAGATTTCCAACGCCTGTCATGATTCCCAATTCTGACTCTGGATGCTCCTGTTACACTAAAAACAAAAACGACTATGACCTCTAGAATCTGAATACAAAAACCAAAGCCACCAATGTCCACTTCAATGTGCAAAACCTCCCTTTAAAACCCACTAGGTGCATTGGAACTGTCTTCACCGAGTTTAGGAATGCATCAGTTGTTCCTTAGGGTTAATTTAGGGTTTTTTTGGTTAATGATTTAATGTCACATAGTGACATTTAGGCCTAGGTGTATTACAATATCACAATTCTGAATCAAAACCCACCTAAAACCTTATAATAGCCCAAAGGCTGTTAGTGGTTAGCTAAACAGGCGGAGGTGCGTGGACAACGCATGTGCACAGGCAAGAACTTTGTTGTTAAGGCTCTGACGGTTCTGTTGATGGCCCCACTAACTGCACGATCTATTGTCGTGTGTTCATATGCTCGCGGTTAGGGCTTCGACGGTTTCGATGTTGCGGTTAACTACCAACTCCAACAACCTACTACTCGTAGCTGTTAACTCCTTTAACACTCACATGACCACTACTACCCATGGTCACAGTTGGCCTTCCCCACATGGTTAACTCCGCCACTGTCACCTTTAACCTCCACCACCGTTCACATGGATAACATTCCTCGCTGCGGTTAGGGCCTGATTTATGTATTTGCAATGTTTTTTTTTGTAATTTGAATATGTAAAGGCCGAGGGTTAATATATATAGGTTTTTTTTGTTTTCAATACATGTTTTAATACATTGTAATGTATAGATTTAGAATGTAGCATGTCCAATAGGTTAGAACATAGGGTTTAGGTCTAGAGCTTAGTTTTTTAATGGTTTAATGCATGGATTTGATAGGTTAGGGTTTAGGATTAGGTTTGGATTAGATGTAGTTTCAGGGTTTTAATACATGGTGTTCATCAAAACCCATTAACAATCAATTGTCACCAAGCGATATCAGTGCCATTTGTCACATGACGACAAACCTGTCGACATCAAAACCTGTGAGTGGACGACAAAACCTCATGTCGACAACCCAAATCCTATGAGGCGAATGACAAACACATGTCATCGACCAAACCCTGGTGGAACCGACGATAAACACATATTGACAACCAGGTACAAAACCATATCAACTGAACACCATGAAATACCATAGACAACACTGTCAAAATTGAACGACACTGAGCTGAATGCTGAGGATGACACTGAGTACTGACGATGAACCTGTGCAACTGATCTGATGAGATCCTCCTGAATCAATCCTCTCCACTTGAAAGCTTTTGGACCACAAAAGTTTGACTAAACAAATAGTCGATGAGGATAGAGCTCCCTCACTTTCCACCTTGACCTGATGATGTACTAATACATTCGATTAATCACCTACAAATGATGACGCTGATGATGCTGACCATGGCACATTTTGAGTCGGTGACCTATTCCATCCATCTGCAGTATGAACAACTTGCAACGATGGTCAAACAACCTGTTATGAACATGGCAATTGATTTCTTTCCATGAAGAACCATGAGTTAGTGATTCATAATCATCTTTTAAAACAATCTCTACAGGATATTGTTCAATACCATCAATATTTATTAACAATCTCTTTTGCGGAATGACAGAGACAATCAAAGATATTCTTGACATCAAACCAGTTACTTTATTTAACATACTTTCCTACTTCCTGATTACTAAGTGAACTTGCTGCCATAAACCTATCAAACTGTAAGGTGAAAATTGCTGCAACTTAGTTTGTCTTTGAAGTTATTGAATTAGATGTTGATTTGTTTGAATCACTTTTTCCTTATTCATTAAATGATGTTTCCATTGATTAGCACTTTCCCCTGATGCATAAGTTTCCCTTAGCTGTATTGGATACTTTGATAATGCTTTAGAAAAGGCTTTGATATGAAAAAAATGGGCTTCCTCTCCACTTGAAAAGAAGTTTCCAAACTATTCGAAACATGAAATAGTGATACAATATAAAAGAAATTTAACACTGACTTTCTCCAATACTAACCTGTATCCCTGTAACTGTTAATTTCCAAACTTGGACTGAATTGATTCATTCTGACATTAGGAAGAGGAGCTTTAGGCACAAACTGTAATTCATGTTATATTCCCTGCTTATGAGTAGGATGTTTTCTTTCTTTGAATAGAACATGAAAAGCTTCTCTCTTTTTTATCAAACTATCTTTAAACTGGGACTTATAACTTGAACAAACATCCTGTCGACTCTTATGTTGTTCCTTTACACACATGATTACAAATATTTTATTTGAACTTATTAATCACTTCATCTGATTAGCAACTACTAAATTCAAGTGATTTTTGTTTTGATGTGCCCTGTGCTAGAGTCCTATAGTGATAGGATTCATAATTTTGAATTGGCTAAGGTTAAGCCTTGTAATATTGTACATACCTTTCCTTTTTGCAAATGTTTTCCATGTTAAAAATTAAAAAATGTAAAGAGGGTATGTCCTAAAAGAAATATCAAAGGACAAAAATATTAAGAAAATATCAAAAAATGAAAATATATGAACCCCAAAAACAAAAACAGATCATGAAAGTGTGCAAGTTTAAATGCCACTACTATTTTACTGCTTCACTGTGTTAAA
Source organism: Pinus taeda (assembly GCA_000404065.3). Taxonomy (NCBI): domain Eukaryota; kingdom Viridiplantae; phylum Streptophyta; class Pinopsida; order Pinales; family Pinaceae; genus Pinus; species Pinus taeda. The sequence continues at coordinate 93,822 of APFE030828338.1, forward strand.
TAATGGTTGTGTGCAGCTTGTCATACATGCCACAACCCATGGTAGTCAAACTGCTTAATCTTGACTATTTCATGCTTTGAATTTTATGTTTATAGTTAGAGAATAAAATCTAACCAAAAAACTTAATCTTGGCAGATCATTAGATAGGTAGAGGAAATAAAAGGAGCTCATCAATTTAATCTGAGCCCTTGGAAGATATAAGGTTAAAATTAGATAGTTAAATTTATAAAATAAAAAAGGATGATAAAGGTTTGCTAGCCTAAATGCACCCAAATAAATGAACAAAAAAATGTTAGAGTAGGTAATGGGTAAGAAGCAGGAAGGTTGCTGAAGTATAAACTTGATTGGACAAAAGCACATTTATCATACTTAATCATATCTTTCAATTTGCATGAGCAATTAAGAAAGCAAAAACAATGGTTTGTAAGTAGATTTAATTAACTCCCCCTCATTAATTTCATCCCTATACTTACTAATTTCCCCATCCACAAGTATGTTCTAGTACTAAAAATCCTTCAAGTCATAAAGGCTCAAAGCATTTCTCTGACTTTAGGTGGGACCAGATCCTCGACTTAATGACTTATGGACATCAAGTGTTAGAATTCCCTTCATTACCCTAATAAAACCCCTTTTCCTAAGGTTGATCTATATTTGCCTATGAAAAGTAAACAACCCCATGTTAAATTCCATTTCATTCAAAACACCCACAAAAAGATTTTATCCTAAGTATAAGTGTATGGGAAGAAAATGCACAAATATTCAATTATGCTTAGGGGTATTTTCACTCCGCTCATTTAATTTCATATTAATTTTTAACATAATACTATAGCTCCCGATATACCTTTTCCCATATTTAAATAAATCCCGTATATAATACCCCAACCCTTAGTTTAGTTATAAACTATATTTTTCGTCATACCCCCGACAAAGCCCTCTTAAATTCACCAATTTTCGGTAAAGTTGAGATAATCCCTTCATTAAACCCTGCCCAATCGTTTAATCCCATGATTAATTCGTAAATAATCCCAAACCACCATGGATTAAAGCCCTGCCCCCCCGAAACATTTTCCCATTTCATCCATGCAAATTTGTCACCCGATTTCTATTCGATTATCAATGCTCAAATCCAACAGTCCACAACCATATTGGGTTCACACGATGTCCAACCTTTACCCGCCTGATAAAGTGGTTTTTCCTAGGCCCCCATATGCTATGTGTCAAGTGATAACATAGATCGGGTGACCTCGCCAAAATACCACCTCCTCCATAAAAGCAGTGTGATGGCTTGAGAAACCACCTCCTCGCCCAACTCGAAAAACTCGCCATTGTTCATTTGTAATTTTCTGGCCAAAAAGTGACAGTTGTTCAATAAAAAGGCCGAGAAGCCCTATTTCACCTTTTTCGCTCAATTTCTTTGTAAACCTCTGCAAATCATTACGACACCTTCAAACGTTGAAATCACCAATTGACCTCAATTTCACTTCTGAAGAAGTTGCAGAGACCCCAATCAAGCTCTTAGTCTGTACCAGAGCCCATTCAAACTTCTGCAGTTGCTAAGAACACTGAATTTAAAGTTAATTCACCCAAATTCCAGGTATTCAAAGAGAAATTACCATACAACCCTTTCAATTTGAAAACGTTCAATCTTTAAAGTGTTTTAATTAAGTAAAATTAATTGAAATTACTTTAAATTAAAGTGTGTGCCTGATTAGAAATACCCAAATCCTTTTGAAAGCTTCCAAGTTTCTTTCAAAACCTCTGATATAAACATGTATTTCCAAATTCAAATCCACAAGAATTGAACTATGGCTGCCCCCGTTGCCATGGATGTCAGACCTATCATGACCCCCCATTTGGACCTTGGCCACCTTCTCCTAGCGAACAAGGATTTTCAAATCAAAGACACAAGTGTCTATACTCTCCTGCTTAAAATTTATTGTTTAAGGACAGATATCTAAACCATACTGATGACATTGGCCTTTGGGACTCTAATTTTCCCAAAGACTAGTCTCTACAAGTACATATCTTTCCCGAGATTGTCCATATGTGCCATGCCTATTACATTCCCAGACAGAGAGCTATAATGTCCCCAGACCAAAAAGTCTTGTTTACTATTACAGTGAATCAATCAATGAAATGTTGAAAGTCCAGCTAGGTCGAAATGTGACCCCACTCTCCATTGGAGATTTGTTAGACCAGTGCACCAAATTGAGTCCATCTAGACTGGACCAAATATTCCAAACTTCCATTGTAGAAGAGCAACACATTCCTAAAGATGCCCCTCCATATGCTTTTTCCATTCTCCCTGAAAGGGGCAAGCAAATTGTAACCATGATATCATGTATTCTGGGCTATACCACAGATGAATTTGTTGATGAGCTCATCTTGGCCTTCATATCCATTTTCACCCTAGGAAAGCCTCCTGCTACTTTGTACAATTATGCCCAATTCATAGGTGAAAATATGCATGAACAATTTACCAGAATGCACAATGAGAGAGTATTCAAGTACTCATCTGTACCTTACCACATGTTTTTGTATTATCAGTCGGATATATTTCCCTTCACCATCTAGAAGTTGGATAATAGAGGCCAGCCCTGATCTGTCATATTTTGGACACCATTATTACACAGGTATTCATCACCATACACCTATACAGACTTCATTGAATCTTTTGTCCATCTAGTCATGACCATGCTGACAGGAAGCCCTCCACCCAAGATAAGCAAAGAAATCAAAAGAGTGCTCCAATTGTCCAAGCAAAGTAAGATGGGAGATCAGTGCCTTTACCAAAATCACATTGAAATAAGAATCTATGGTTGCCATCTTGCCCCATACAAACTGCCCAAATACCTCCCCATGAGGTTATTTTCTTTAGATTATTATAGGCAGATAATGAACTCTGATAATGACAACTTTGTCTCAGCCAAGAAAAGAATTTAGTTCAAGGTGAAAAATCAGTTAGGTCCTTTCATTTGAAATTCTAGAGCAGCAGAAGAAGAAGCAGATCAAATTCTGCAACAAATGAAGTTTCACAACAATTTCATGTGGAGGTATGACCCTCAAGGGTATATAACCATACTAAGACAAAAGGTCAAGTTGGGACCTTACATTCACCACCCCATACCAGAAATAGAGAGATATGCCAATCAATCTGAGTGGTTGGAAAACACTCTCATAGACAGGGATAGTACAAAGGTAGATGTTGAAAATACCTTGTTTGATTTAGAGAGACAGCTTGACGAAAGCTCATTCCTGCAAGTACCAGAGCAAGAAGGACCCATGAGTACCCCTACTATTTTGCAGACTCCTTAGAATGAGGAAAATAATCCAAAAAGGAATAGAGAGGGAGCCTCCAGTTTAGGTATGGACACATCCAATGTACAACATGAAGCCAACCAGAGCGAAAGGCCAAGGCTCAATCTTGTTTCAAAACAGGAGGACACAGAAGGCTCAGTAGAAATAACTAACACTGAGTTAGACATGAGCAAGGGCACAACTCCATCTGGAGAAACACATGAGACATCTACATCACAGACTCAAATTTTAGAAAGGCAGCTTAGTGTAGAAGTCTCCTCATTTAATAAACCTGCTGATAGAGATAGGGACATTAAGGACAGGTTCAAAGAAATCAAAATGAGAAATGAGAAATTGATGGCACAATCCTATGCACAATATCTCAAACTTACACCCCCTAATCAAGCTAGGTTGATGTCAGCGTTTGACATCAAGGAAGGAAAGATGTAAATGTCCTTCATAAAGCCAACTGTACAACAACCAAGAACATCAACAGATTTCAAAGAAGATTGATTTTGAGGTATTTGCAAGGGATATTCATCCCATTAACCAAATTTAATTTCACAAACAGGTTGGAGAAATGATTTAATCCACCCTTACAGGAAAAACCATAGCTGCCCATCAGTTGCAGAATTCATTGAATAACATCTTATCCCATTATCAGTTGGAAAAGGCCTCGTCACAGGCCAAAGACACCAGAATCAAGTCTTTAGAAGGCTTGATAATTGAATTGGGAAATGATCCCAAAGACATCAAGGCTACTAAACAACTAATCAAAAAGAAGAATGATGACATTGCAGCGCTCAAGAAGCAGTTGAAGATACCTCAACTACAACACCCCTAGACACATGAAGTCTTGGAAAATCAAACAAGGCATGAAGAGTTGATGGACTTAGTCCTCAAACTAAATGATTAGTTGAGGGAGACATAAAAGGAATTGGACAACTTAATCCAATTAAAGAAAACTAATCTTGGCACTACCTCGGTGAATGTCATCCCAACAGTCACCACAACTGTTCCTTCCACATTGGCAGCTTCATTGGTCCCCACAGCTCCAATGGCCACAACACAACTGGTTTCTACAGAATCTACATCAGCAACAGGTACATCAGGTGATGAATCAACAAAGTTGGTTAAAGCTATGGAAGAAATGTCCATACAGACAACACAAATGAATAAGCTCAAAGAAAAAGTGACAAGCTTGGAAACTGATTATAAGCTTGCTAAAATCATGCACAAAGAAGAAGTGCAAAAGGCTACTAGGTTGAGTGAAAGATTGAAAGCCTTGGAAAAGGACTTGACACTGAAAGAAGCCCTTGGGCAAGCTAAGGAACAACTATGGGCCAATATCATTGACTTTGTCAATGATATTTGGCCATCTATTCAGGAAATTTTTGAGCAAATAGATTTGATCAAGCTGGCTACAGAGGCCATCCAGAAAGTAAGAGAAGAATTAGGACAAATGCCAGAAGCGGCTACCAGAATTATCCAATTCCTTAACATCAAGAATAATTATGAACTTCAGGAATTGGAAATAAAGGACAGAACAAAGACAATTTTGGAGGTCAGAAAGGTCCTCTCTAAGAGGAACTTGATGCAAAACTTGGAGGACAAGTGTCAGAATATGCAAATATCCATTGATAGATTTATGGCTAAGTTCCAAATTTTGAGAGAAAGGGGATTACCAAATCCCTTAGTGATAAATTAAAAACTCATGACATAGGAGGATTACAAGAAGAAAATCAGAGAGGTAGTGTTACAGATCTATTTGGGCACATAAAATCCCAACATCCAGATCAATGTTTTAGGGCTCATGAAACCCTAATTTCAGTTGCTACATGCCCTAAATAAGTCACCCCTTTGAATGCCTCCTTCCTAGAAAGTTTCATGACTTAAGACATCCAGAAATGGTTGCTAAAGGGATCAGCGCAGGTAGATACACTGCCAGGGTGCTCTGCAGTGTAGGTAGATACACTGTCAAGGTGCTATGTAGGGCAACTAAGCCCTCTTTAGGCTGTGCTGGGCGAGTTTGAGCGAAATTCAATTGGGGTTTGGGGAATATTCTTATCTCTTGGAGTCATCTAGAAGCTTCCCTCAGTTATCTACTCCTATTGAGCTCGAAAATGGCATGTGAGTGTAAGGTGCATCCTATCCTCTCATCCCTTCCTCCATGGAACTAATTCTAAGTATGGAAGGCCATTCAATGCCACCATTAATGACAAAACTTCCTTCATCCTCCTATAAATTGACCACTCATATAAGTGATCAGGGGTTGGATGGATTATGTTGAATTGTAAGGAGATAATGCTACTATGAGACTTGACTTTGGAGAAAATGATGTGATGCCACAAGCTTTTCTTTTTTTTGATGTGATGTGGATGGGATCCAAGCTAGAGGAATGACCTTGAATTAGGCATGGATGGTTGTAATTCCTTCTTCGATCTAATAACATGTTTGAACCTTTTTCCATATGATGTGTTCTTTCATAATGCTTATATGTATGAATTGCTTCTGATTCCTTTCATTTATATTCAATGGATCGTATGTTTTGATCAATTTTCGTCTTCTATTGTGTTGATAGGGTACTTTTCAAGCGGATTAAGTACGGGAAGGAGAGACAGAATTGATACAAGCGAGATGAGAGGAAAGCAGAACTATAGGTAGGCCTTCTATCATCTCTTCTTATATATTGCTTATAGGGAAAGTCTAAAACACTTTAAACTGTTGTTCTAGGCACAACTACTTATCTAGTGAATTAGTGTTTATCCGTAGATGCTAAATTCTCCAAAACAAATTAGTGTTCCTATTTTTCATGGTTTTTCATATTTTTTTCATACCCAGATATTTTTATATTTATCTTTTAATAAACAATGAAGTAAACCATAAATTTTGAATGACAGTAAACAGTAAATGTAGCACATGTAAGCAATAAATTTTGGATGACAAAGTAAAACAATAAATTTAGTACATGTTAGTTAAGATAAATTTTAGATTACAGAGTAAACGATAAATTTGGTACATGTTAGTCAAGCTTATGATAAGATTGTTCGCATGATTACATTAAAAAATAAAATTGTAACCTGGCGTCACCTACCTAGCAATGAAGATACAATTGTTCTGTTAAATACGTTACTATTAAAGTTCGATCCGTAATGAATTACCTGTTAAAGAGATTTTAGTTAAAGTCTAATCTGGTTTGCCCATGAAGCTTTTTATTTTGTCATAATTTTTTTTTGCTTTATAAAAGAAAAACATCTGCATATAACTATTTTATTTTTAAAGATATAAGCATTATATCATTTATATCTCAAATGCATCAACTATTTACAAAGATATAAGCATTATATATTTATATATCAAATGCATCAATTATTTATATAAATATGTATTTTCAAAAATTATTATATATAATATTAAGATGATACATTATAGTATTATTTATATTTTTTTATGTAGATTAGTATTAAGAAAAAATCAATATGGCTAGGATTAGAATTAATTTTCATGGGTTTCGAAGTAAAATCTGGCACATAATTTGTCAGATATGTGATATTAAGAAGGTGGAAGATGAAAAACATTTCTTTTTAGATTTTCCCTGATTCTTACTCACATCTGCTCTTTATTCCCTAACATTTGCCACACTTCCCTCACATCTTGCCACACTTCCCTCACATCTACCACACTTCCAATCTTCTTGAATTATTAAGCCAACCTAATTATAGTGATCTTGGAGCCCTTCTTTCCCTTCTTTTTGATCATAGAAACAAGATTTTGAAGAATCACAATTCGATTCTTTTCTTTTTCTTGAGGTCATATACACTATATTAGTCTTAATGGAAGTTAATCATCATCATCATCAATATCAAAATAATACATTATAATGCTATTTGTTAAGAATGCTTTAAAAAACTATCATAAAACTGATTTTTCCAAAAGCATATTTTTGAAAATTATATAAATTTAATGAGAAATATTTTGGCAGAAATCACATCGTAATATTTTTGTTGACGCGTTTCGAACCAACTAGTGTGGTTCATCGTCAGGACAAGTTGAAGAACTAGATCAAGGCTATAGGTTAAATAGGGAGAGCAGATATTCCAATGGATATATTTGACTAGGAAAGAACTATATTGGACCGGGCAATTTGATTGAGAAATGACTAAATTTGATTGGACCGAGGGAGAGGAAAAGTTATTAATTTTATTGTTATATTCATTACCAACATTTGAATAAAGGAAAAGTTTGTAAAATAGTTGTTACTATTATAATTAAATAAATAAAAGGTTAGTAAATTAATATGGAAACATCACTCATTAATAAACTAAAAATAGCTGATATGGAATACTAATAAAAAAAACATTACATCAATAATATTATAATATATGTAATAAATGCATCTGAATTTAGTTAAATATATAAATAAAATCGTCAATAAGTTTATGCAAGGTGTTTCTTTTATTAATATCATAGGACAAAAAAATGTAGAAATTAGAACTATAAAAACACAAAATCAAGGAGATATATATATATATATATGGAATAAAATGAAAATAATTAATTTCCGAATAAATATTTAATTAGTTATTATACAAATTAGTTTCTTGTAAGAATAAACTCATAGAACCTTAACTATTAATACCTATTAAAAGAAGATATTATATAAATATATCTGGAGGAGGGAGGAAAATAGAGAGACAGAAGGAAAAAAGGACAATGATCAAACAATGCAAGGAGGGGAAAAACAAGGGAAATTCGGTAGGGACAGGGGGTGGCAGGGGGGGGGGGGGCGGTAGGGAGCGTTGGGGAAGAGGGAGGGAAAAACCAGGGAAGTGGCTAGGAGAGAGGGCAAGGATCCAACAACTACTAATTTTCTAGTTGTCATCTCTATTGAGGTTTCTTAGCCTTTTTTTGATTTCTATGGCTTCCCTAAATTTCCGGTGATGGAAATGCGCCACCTTGGTAATAACACTAGTCTCCTCAATGCATACATGGTGCTTCGTCTTCTTCGCATGTTCAACCAGGGCAAAAGACCGGGTTCTCTTATGTTTTATGTCGGCTAAGTGATCATTAATCCTTTGATTAATAGAGTGACCCGTCTCACCAACATATGGGGTCCCACATGAACATGGAATAACATAGACACCTTTCATGTCCTTGGGGTCAATCGGGTCTTTAACCGTTCTAAGGGAGCTACAGATGGTGTTAAGGGGTCTAAAGGTGGAGGGAACAGTATGCTTCCTGAGAATTCTAACAATCTTATCAGTCGTCCCCTAGATGTAAGAGAGATGAACCCATGAGACTCGCTCTTTAGGGTCTCTCTTGACCACTGAATACTTGCTGGCTTTGAGGAAAGCTTTCTCACCGAGGTGCCTACTATAACCATTATTAGCAAAAACATTAAGGAGACGACCTTTCTCTTTGTTTAGGCTCTTTTCATCAGAGATCCTTAGTGCACGAGTAGCTAGCGTGTTGAGAACACCTAACTTTTGAGCGGGGAAATGATGGGAACTAGCATGAAGATACTGCTTAGTATGAGTTTTTTCCGAAACACTTGGTGGGAGATCAAACCATCACCATTCCTTGAAATGAGAACATTGAGGAAGGGCAGGTGCCCATCAACTTCCTGCTCCATAGTGAACTTTATGGATGATTGATTATTGAGATGATTGAAGAAAAGATCCAACTTTTCTTGGCCATAGGACCAGATGATATTCGTGTCATCCACAAATCTCTTCCACAGCTTCAGAAGGAGTCGGGCAGAGGCCAAAGCCTTGGATTCAAAATTTTCCATAAAAAGATTACAACAACTGGGGACAGGGGGGAGCCCATGGCAACACCACAGGTCTGTTCAAAGAACTCACCCTCAAAGCTGAAAAAAGTTTAAGTGAGACTCTGCCCTTCCTTGATGTTCTCATTTCAAGGAATGGTGATGGTTCGATCTCCCACTAGGTGTTTCGGAAAAAAAACTCATACTAAGCAGTATCTTCATGCTAGTTCCCATCATTTCCCCCTCAAAAGTTAGGTGTTCTCAACATGCTAGCTACTCATACACTAAGCATCTCTGATGAAAAGAGCCTGGACAAAGAGAAAGCTCATCTCCTTAATGTTTTTGCTAATAATGGTTATAGTAGGCACCTCGGTGAGAAAGCTTTCCTCAAAGCCAACAAGTATTCAGTGGTCAAGAGAGACCCTAAAGAGCGAGTCTCAGGGGTTCATCTCTCTTACATCCAAGAGACGACTGATAAAATTGCTAGAATTCTCAGGAAGCATAATGTTCTCTCCACCTTTAGACCCCTTAACACCATCCGTAGCTCCCTTAGATTGGTTAAAGACCCGGTTGACCCCAAGGAAATGAAAGGTGTCTATGTTATTGCATGTTCATGTGGGACCCCATATTTTGGTGAGACGGGTCACTCTATTAATCAAAGGATTAATGAGCACTCAGTCGACATAAAACATAGGAGATCGCGATCTTTTGCCCTGGCTGAACATGCAGAGAAGACGAAGCACCATGCATGCATTGAGGAGACCTGTGTTATTGCCAAGATGACACATTTCCATCACCGGAAACTTAGGGAAGCCATAGAAATTGAAAAAAGGCCAAGAAACCTCAATAGAGATGATGGCTAGAAAATTAGTAGTTGCTAGATCCTTGCCCTCTCCTCGTAGCCGCTTCCCCGGTTTTTCCCTCCCTCTTCCCCCACATCCCCTGCCCGGTTTCCTTGTTTTTCCTCTCCTTGCCTTGTTTGATCACTGTCCTTTTTTCCTTCTCGTCTCTCTATTTTCCTTCACTCCCTCCAGATATATATATGTGTGTGTGTGTGTGTGTGTGTTAAGGTTCTGTGAGTTTATTCTTACAAGAAACTAATTTGTATAATAACTAATTAACTATTTATTCGGAAATTAATTATTTTCATTTTATTCCATATTATATTGATGATTTTAAGTTTTGATTTAGTACTCCATCCACATATATATATATATATATATGTATATTAATCCTTATTATATCCTTGATTTTGTTTTTTATAGGTCTATTTCTTACCATTCCTGTCTCTTATATTAATAATAAAAGAAACTATCTTGCATAATAACTTATTGACTATTTATTTATATATTTACACTAAATTCAGAATGCATTTATTTACATATTATTGATGTAATGTTTTTTATTAGTATTTCATATTAGCTATTTTTAGTTTATTAATGAGTGATGTTTCCATGTTAATTTACTAACCTTTTATTTATTTAGTTATAATAGTAACAACTATTTTATAAACTTTAATTTTATTCAAATGTTGGTAATGAATATAACGATAACATTAATAACTTTTCCTCTCCCTCAGTCCAGTCAAATTTAGCCGTTTTTCAGCCAAATTGCCCGATCCAATATCGTTGTTTCCTAGTCAAATATAATCGTTGGAATATCTGCTCTCCCTATTTAACCTGTAGCCTTGATCTAGTTTTTCAACTTGTCCTGATGATAAACCATACTCGTTGGTTTGAAACTCATTAACAAAAATATTATAACGTGATTTTCGCCGAAATATTTTTTATTAAACTTGATATGGATCACAGAAGCTTAAATTTAACAATTATATAAATATTAAGTTAAAATAATTTATATAATTTTATAAACTAAAAATTATAAATCTTATGCAGAATGAATTTAAACTAGAAAATAAATAGTTAGAATATTATTTATATAAATATTAAATTAAGAATGGTTTCAAAACTAGACATTTATTGGAATTTTAGATAAGGATTTCCCATTCCTTTTATGGATGAGACAATATTATAATGATAATTCGTTTTGAGAGCAAGATAGACATTTAAAATTAGATTTAATTAGGTGTAGAATTATTTATTTTGAATATAACCAATTAAATTGAAAAATAATATAATTTTAGAATATAAAATATATCAATTTTTTAAAATGAGGTTTTTTATTGTTATTTACTTTAAATGGATAATTTTATGAATACTTTTTTTTTAAATAAATATAAAATTGTGATTTAATTTTTAAATTTTGTAGTATATAGTTTTATTAATTTTGTTTTGAATTATTGAGATTTACTGAAAATCTAATTTGGGTATATTTACATCATTTAAAGTTTGAAATGGATTTTTATAGTGTTGATTTTACTTATGCACTCAAGAACACATGTTAAACAAGTTTAAATTACAAAATTGCAAAAATTATATAGTTATTATTATACATGTAATTTATGAATTTATTTTAAAATAAGCCAAAATAAAAAAATATTCATAATAATTTAAAGATTGTATAGTACTTTGTGTTAGTGAATTAATACTATATTGTCCACGGCTATTAGTTTGCAAGTGGGGAAGCCAAAACAACGACATTAAAAGATATCTATTGTCTAGACTACTAGAATATAAGAAAGTTTGTCCTTGAAAACAACTAAAAGGTTTTTCTTCAAAATTGATTAGAAGTCTAATAATGTTTAAAAATCTATTATAACATTGAGACCTTATTGCCCTATTATTAGCAACCTTGTTGCTATCTGAACAAAAACAAAGATATGCAAAATAATCAATCAGTTGGATGATGGTAGGAACTTCAACCTCTTCCTTTAAATTAATGAACTCCAATTCAACGACTGTTTTGGTTAGCAAAAAGATCTTTTCATCTAGATTTCAAACTTGTCTTTAGGTTTCATCCATGTCTAAGAGAATATTTTGTTGTCTTTAATGTTTTTTATGAGTACTTTTCCCATGAAAATGTTCAACTATGAATATAGTTCAATTGTTTGTGCACATATCTTATTTGTCTTGTATGAGTATTGCCTATTTCACGTGCTTGGTTGATTGCTTGTATTTTTGCATTTGAGATAAACCTTCATTTCATCCTAGCTTCCCCTTTTGCCTGATCAATCTCCTAATGAACTTCTTGAGGGGGTGTTGGTAGCATGCATAGTTGTGGAGCTTTTTGCCGCAGCTTGAGAGCAAGGCACTGAGGAAGGATAAGCTTGCTTGTGGCCTTTGCGACCAAGAAGATGGTGGATACGAGGCATTGGGTTACCAGAAGTGAATACTCTATTAGGAGAGATATGAAAACGTCAATATTGGTTTGTTGTTCTTGAATATAATTATAAAGAAGCTACGGGGTAGTAAGGGAGTGAAGAGGGTTGAGAGTAAAGGAGAGGGTACCCCACCAGATCATAGAGACAATCATTGCATCCATAGGGAATCTTTAAGACCGGAGGAAAATTTTCTTTCTCCACAATAACTTGAGAATAATGAAATCAACGTAGTATCTCAGAAGAGACTTAGATGACTCTCCACTAAAGTGTCAAGAGTTCAACAAACTAGTAAAAGCATTGGGGACCCACATTGAAATGAATATGCTAACCAACAACACTTCTGATCTAGAGACGATGATCATTGCAATAGTAACCTTTCAACACCCAAAAGAAACTAAGGTGGTCAAATAGAATCTAGACATATATGTAGTGAAAAGAGTGAGAAATATGAAGTATTCCTAAGATTGAGGATCCAAGTTGAAACCTAACACATTAAGGTTGAGTCAAATCTGGGACTTGCGACTAGAGATGGCCCCTACAATTCTATGCTCAGCTAAAACCTACCAAGGAAGAGATACATGTCATGGTAGTGCAACAAGGAACTCCTCAACTAGAATGAAGCTACATTTCCAAGCTTGATCTCCTGACTATTCCTAAATTTTAGCCTATTTTTGATGCAATACATAAAAGTCACCCTTGCTGCCCCCTCTATTCTATTGCTTAGAAACTCAAACCATAAAACTAATATGGCAAAGTGGAAGTAATTCCTAATTGACATGCATTTCTAATTTTGCTTTTGCTCTACCTTTTGCATTTGACTCCCCATCCCTTTCCATAATTGTGATTTTATCATTATTAATACGAACACAAGAAGTATTGAATACAATAGAGTTCACCAATGTATTGTGAACCAAATGCTTTCCACCTAGAGAACCATCATCAAAGGTGTTGCATGGACTAGTGATTTGAAATAATACATATTATGTGGGTTGTTAATTCCCAAAGCACTTTTCCATGTCTCAATTATAATGAATGACATGACCATTTGTCATCCTTCATGGGATATTAATATAATTATTGTATATTTACATTCCATATATATAGCAATTAGTATGTTTTTGACTTTGTCTTAATTTTATAACTAGATAGTATAACATTAAAGTTCTACATTAATAATTTTAATTTTCTTTTTCTTTTTATTATTTTGAAATTCATTTATTTATTTTGTGATGGTTAGTTAATTAAAAGCCATATTGAAATTTCTTTTCAATTTTTTAAAAAATTCCTATATATTTTTAATTAGTTTCTTTTGCTTTTATGCTAATTGTAATATAATCAAATATTTAACCTACATTTTTAAGTTTCCTTTTTAATAAATATTTTTATTTTGTTTTTTATTAATTAAATTTAGTTTAATGTTTAATAACATTTTTTATATAAATTTTAAAATTTATAATAGATTTATCCTAATCATTTTCTAAATATTTTAAAAAATTTCCATTACTTGTATAATAATTTATTTATGTATTTTATCACTAATAATAGGTCACATCTATTACGTATCAGACTGAAGGCATTTTGTAAATTAAAAAATATTCCCTCCTCCTTACGTAATTATTTAGGTCATAGACCTTTTTGTCCTTTCTCACTAGAGTTCAATAAAAACGACCATCAATTATTCAATTTACATACCTTTTTATCCTCTTACCTCATTCATGCGCGTCGTTTGTCATCTTAACTGAGCGATCAGATGAGAACAAATTATAAAATTTAATTGAGGACCACAAATTAAAGAAAATCAATATTGCACCTAAAAGTAAAGTGATTCGTAACTGAATCACGTGACTTGAGGTGAGCATGTGGTATATTTTTTTTAATATTAATATTAAATTGTGTTAATCAGAGTTTTTTGGTTTTTTTTGGAGTATTGATTTTTATTTATTCTTTGAGTAGGAATGGATCTAAAATTTTATATATGGTTGGAAATCATAATCTCCTAAAATTGTATTAATTATTTGTTAAAGTTATAGAAAGATGAGGAGAGTTCATGAAAAATGAAACCAAGATCATGTGTATCATATGAATGAATAATATATTATATGTTTATTTAATTTTTTGCATTTTCATGTGTTTTAAGAGTGATATGAAAGTTATCATATATTTTGTGGTTTTTCTCGATTTTAGGATTCCTCCTCATGTAGTGTTAAGTATGTTATTTTGTGCCGCGCTACTTTCCTTTCACACCCATTCTCCATTATTAGTTTTTTTTGGCTCTTTAACAATTGACATGCCTTCCAAATTCGACATTTGATAGTCTTCATAAATGAGGATTTTTTTGATATCTTGCTTGTGAAGAGATTTGGAGATAAATTCACTAGTTTTTGAATTTGGTAGAAAAATTGTAGGGGTTTTCTTCATCCGGGGATGAAATTTAAGCTCTCGAGACTATCAAAAGATTTACTATGATTAATTTATGTTTCAGAATAGGATTTCTCATATGATTGGTATTTTGGCATTTGTAGTTGTGGAGTTCTATGAAGCATTTCTGAGTTTGAAATGAGTGATTTTTGGCTTTATTAATCATGGGCATACATTAAAGAAGGGAATAACGCAGTCTTGCTATTTTCAAATTAAAGTGTTGGCTTGTTCTTAGTGTTTCTCCCAAACAAACTCTAATTGAAACATGAGCTCATACGCTTTTGAAGAGATAATTTGAGAGCCATTGCTGGTTGTTAGATTCATTGTGTTAGTTGAAGAGGCGTTTATTTGTGGGATTTTGATTTGTGGCGGCAAGATTCGGAAGAGATAATAGAATAATGGTAACTTGTACATAGTAATTTTGTAAGCTAATCTTTTCTCTTTTGACAGTAAGTTTAATATAATTGTAAACGAGTGCATTTTTCATAGAAGTCGACACTCTTTATTTGTTGGGCTTGAATTATGGTTTGAATTGATGATTTATTAGAGTCACTAAATACCCTGATACTCTTCGCTATTGTTGATGCAGTAAAAATCAACAAAGCCACTCTTGTTGATGCTTGAATCTGTTTACAAGATGCATAAGAAAAATGAGCTTCTCTAGATTTAGTTACAACTCTAATGAGATGAATTACAACAAAAGAGTCATCATTCTGAATTAGTCTTTGTTTCAAGAAACTCTTTTTGAATTAGAAAAATATTCCCATAAGCAACCAATACATGACTAGATTAGTGACACCATTTCAGAATTAGATTCAAATAAAGACGAAGAAGAATCACTTGGATTTCCAAATCCCATCATAATACCTTTGGAGGGAGCCATCGACAACAAACATCAAATTGATCTTGGATATGAAAAGGAAGTTACCTTTCACATTTCAGACTACTCCAAACCAATTCAGTTCCAAAGTGTTGGGTTCTTTAAACAAAATCATTTTCACTTGCTCCACATCCACATTATATTCTCAAATGTTAACATTATCATCGAGTTGGCCATATGAAAGATTATTTTTTTTGATCTTCATCCCTGAGAACATTGTTGAAAAACATAAGCAATATTCAAATAGATGTTCAAGTGATAATAACTTGTAAGATTAAATATTCACCCTGGATGAACCATTTCTTGGCAACGATTACCAACAACGAAGAATATATGTTGATCATACCATATAATTCATTCTCAAGTATTGACACATCTTGCAATGGAGAGGTTTTCAACTTCTCACCTTGTATCTAACAATGAGGAAATGATAGTCAAGGTTAAAGTTTCAAAAATCTATCAATCAAACATAAGCAAGCTATCTTGAGCCACAACCAAATCCTAAGCCTAGAGTCAGCCAGAGCCAAAGTCATGTTCCATGAGCACCATTTAGTTTGTGTTCCTCTTTAAACCATCACTTAGTAAACTTTTGTTAAACAATGGTTTGTGATAATCTTCAAACCATCATCTCAATGGTTTGTAGTCATCTCAAACCACCATCAGAGAGCACTTCTATTTCTTAGAAGATATCAACTTCTGTCTAAATTCAAAACTGTTTTGGGCATCGCTTCGAGCCAAGTTCTAAAGTTGGCAGTCAACCTTAAAACACCAATAGTAGAATACTTTGGCTTCTGCTACCCCATTTGGTTTATTATTTTCTATAAGCCGCCATATTTAAAGTGCATATCCAACCATTGATCACTCTCCATCTCCATACTTAACTTCTTGGATTCACATACAATCCTTCATATTGAGAGAGAATATTGGAAACATAATTCGTATGGATAATGTAAAATTGTATTATTCACTTGAGAGGAAGGTGAAAAACCACCAGTGAACATGAAAAACAATAGGGAATCCAAGAAACCTCTTGAAAGATGAAACCAAGGATCATATATATATAATCAAAAACTCAAAACTAATTGTCTATTGCTCTTGGAAAACACATCATGCCTCAGTTTCCATTGCTTAAATTTGATTGTAACATTGATATGCCCTCTGCTAATGACTATGCCCTTAAGATGCATCACTACTTTAGATCATTGTCACTATTACGCCTGTAGATGATGTCAGCTGCTTGAATTCTCCAAAATATATGTTAATGTAAGCAATTGCTAAGCTCTCTTCTGTAATACAGGTTTTCTTTAATTCCCTTGGGTCTATTATCATTGTCACTGAAAAATTTAAAACTTGTGGTTATAAACACTGCTTCAAGATGCATGATCTACAAGAACCTTCAAGCCTGAGATAACTAAGAAAATATAGTGATGAGCACAGATTGTCTAGGACAAAGATCTTAAGAATCCTTTTCCAAGATCATTACACAAGATCACTAGTCAAGGCTTGATTTATATGAGCTGAATATGCCTCTGAAAACTTAATCTTGAATTAGTCAACAAGTCCCCCAAGAATCTATAGACATAAGTTGAAAGTTTCCGATTTATCCCTTACGCAGAAGAACACTTACAAGACTAAGTAAACTTCTGCCATAAGCCCTAGAGCCGATAAGAAATATGTATTATAATTCTATTCAAATATATGCCAAGGAATGCCCTACCACAAGGATTAAAGGCTATAGTAACTAGGCTACAAATTATCTTCAAGATCACCTCAAACTAGACTAGTAATAGGCATTAAAAACTTTGAGTATCACCCAAAAAAGAACACATAATTGTATGACATTTATTAGTTCTTGGATCTTTAGTTAGGGCACAAAAAAATGTTGTCAAAAATTCAAAGTAGGGCTTGTTCATTCTTTGAATTATTTTCGAAAGAAAGCTTCTTTAAGGCCAAATAGATGCACTTGAATATGATTGTGAAAGAACCTAAGACTTGCTTCAGATATGTCCTTTGAGGGTGCCAAAAAACTAGGCATGAATTTGACTAACTGTGTAACAAATGCCAAGAAAATTCACCAAATTAGGGCTTGTTGTAGCATGATCAACCTTAGAAAAGACATAGAAGGTGTCCAAAAGAGGTTGTGAATGTTGCAAAGGTTTCACGAATTTTCTACCTCATAAAGTTGTGAATAAATTGAAACCCAAAATCTAAAACATAGTAACCCTTATGCCCAACCAATGTCAAACATCAGATCAACAAATTCTTCTAGACTTGCATTGAAAATGTATTCCCTTGGGGGACAAAATATCACTGATTAGATATTAAACATCCCAATAATTCCCTTAAAATGAGCTCACATTGATCTTACTAGAAAATACGCTTGTAGCCCAAAAGAAACGAAACATTATCCCATAGGTAACACCCTTGTACTCCAATGAGAATCCTTGATATGTCCTAATTCCTCAATAATTTCGTGGCACTCTTAAGATGCCTCATTGCTCCACAAGGCCGAAATAATTTCAGATAAGAATCACTTTTGAATGCATAGAAGAAGTGTTCCTTGGAGGCTTAGAATGGCCTCAATTTATAGAGGATGAAGTGGCATTAGTAGGGGTAGACGACTTGCCTTGGAGGGAAATTTGAATTTTGAAAATTCAAAATTTGGAGCCCAAAACCCCTTCTTTAATTTAGGTCAACTTGCACTTAGATTTGAATTTAAATTTTGATACACTCCATAAGATAACTTTTCCATAATAATATTTGATTTAATTCTTTAATCAAATTCCCTCTTGACTTCATGATTTGAGAAAATTATATAGTCAATGATACAATGCCACATCATCTCCTTTTGGGGAATTTGACCACAAGAGTGGGACACCACCTTTTATTGCGCATATCTCTCAAATCCCGTGGAGCCTTGTGATGTGCCACATACTATTGAATTAGCATGACGAGGAGAAAAATAGTATGATACTCTTTTGTAACTTCACTAATTTGCTTAGCCAAAAAATTCATCAAATGCATGGTACACTACAAAAGAGAGATATCTTCTAGGACTTCTTGTCCATTGGAGCTTCCAATTGATGCAATCCAGACAAATATTAAGAGCATTCAAGAACCAACATTGGCATCAATGACAACACCATTCAACATTGTTGTTGCAAAGAAAATAATTGCTAGTGTCATGAGTCTACCACAAATACAAATGCACTAGTTCTTCCAGAACATAGAAATCCCAATGGTCAAAGCCACATTTTTGCAAGGAGGTGAGGAGGTAAGGTGTAAGGGAAGAGGGGTTGATAGCACCTCTATTCCTTATCCTTGGGATGACATGGCTTATTTTATTCAGAAATGTGTAACTTGTGAAGGGTGTTTTGGGATTGTGTTCCATTACCACTTTCAACTGTTAGCATAGTTTCACAATGAACAAGTAACCAATATGCCTTATTACTTTTTAAAGTCGTTACTACATGACAAAATTTGTAACCATGAAAAGCACCCTGAAACTTATATAACTAATCATGGTTTGATTAAATTGATTATAACTGACTCATTGCAATATCAAGGGAACACTTGTACTAGACTGCTAATAGAATCACAATCACTGGCCCTAGAAGAGGACAGGAGTGAATCTAAGGAATAGAGGAAAGTGTTGAAACAAATTTTAAAGCAAAGATAGTTATAGCTCTTAGGCCTCGTTGTTGAAATCCTTGAAGTAGGTGTTTTTTAAAGAGTATCATTGACACACTTGTTAGGGGCAAAAGGGAACATACTGAAGAACTAGTGTCTATATCTAATGGGTAGTTTGTAAGTGCTAAGTATGGGTACCTTGTTGAGGAAGAAACACCTATACAGAAAAATAAGAAAGAGGTCGTCGAGAAAGACAATGGGGGGTAAAAACCCTAAGAAGAGAGTAAGAGTGACTTTTACACCATCGTCTTCCTCAACGCCTAGAGTTCATGTTGTTGCAATAGATTTAAAGGAGCCAAAGGAACCATCAAGTAAATAAATTAAAGAAAAACCCAAGTAGGAGAAGGAAGGAATTCCTCCACTAGGTAATATTGAAATTGACCCTCTAACCCAACAAATTAATGAACCCAAAGAATAAAATGAGAATTTTAAGAGATAACTTTCCACGCTCAAAGACAAAATTCAATTGAAGAAAAAAAAAGGCTGGAAACCTTGACAATGGTGACAGGAATGATGTCACTTGTTGACACAACTAAAAAATTATGCATGGGTTGTAAGCAAATTATTAGGGAAATAGGTTGTGAAGAGCCAACAACAGTCTAAGTTGGAATACAAGTAAAGAGCAACATGTTGAGTTCTAGATCACTAATCCATAAGAACCTGTTAACGATGTTGCTATTACACAACAACCAATAGCTAAAGTAGAGAAATATGGGGAAGATCAATCTATTGATCCACAAGAACCTTCTAACAATGGTATTTCTCCACAAGAACCTATAGTTAAAGAAAAGCAGACTAAAATAAATCAAACTGTTGATACACAAGAACCTAGCAATAACGCCACTGACACACAAGAAACAACAATCGAGATAGTGCAACAAGAGAAGACAGAAGATGAGGGATGATGGAGTTCACATGTTGTATACAATTGAAACCATTTTTATCATTCACGCACTCTGCAAAAAATAGTTTATAGATCAACTCGAAACTCCTCAACCAAGGATTTTCTTGGAAAACCACTTGCGAGTAACCAAATAGACCATGCTCTACACAAATCCCAGATGGCGGAATTTTGAATTCCATCTTCCTTTGACTAGAAATCAAACCATAAGTATGATGACGGTTTTCCCCTATGAAATTTCCTTTTTCTCTTGGCTTAATACAAAGTGCTCTATATTCTCGAACCTATAATGTATATGACTCCTTCCAATACACAAGATTTGATGCAAACTGTGATTAAAATATTAACTATAATATGGTTCTCCAGGTCTATATATTAGTATCATCCAAATGTAAATAACAGAGAGAATGCAGTGCATGAATTCCTCATTCAACAAAGTAATTAAAAGACCAAATCAATTTCAATATTTAGATATATTGTTAAAAAACCTCACAAATGCATATGCAATTATTTATCTCACACACACTTACAAATTCGATTTGCTGATTAAAAAAAAACTTGTCTAAGAAGGTTGTTTAGTTCACAACTAACTCCACATGCCACATCCAGTTCACATAGATTGAGTATCAATTCCCACAGATTGATCTCATGGATGTATTAATTTCTATCTCCGTTAACTTCAGTCTCACATAGAGAAAAAAACAACATACCTCTCTCCCAAACCAAAAACTTCAAGAAAATGTTCCTCCTTCTAAAAACTAGAAGCAACTGTCTAAGAAATGAGTTCATCCATGTGAAGCAATTTCCTCACTAATTACTCTTAACTAAATATCCAAAAACTTTTCACAAATAAACTTTAACATGTTCTAGCCTTAGCATGTGATCAACCCATCACATTGCTAGGCTCTTGGTCTAACTTCAATAACTTATCATGTTTATGTGCACGACCTAATGCACCTGCAACAAAGGAGGATTACAAGAAGCTACTTAATTTGCTACTATAATAGCAACAGATACAAAAAAATTAGAACTTGGAGAGCCGTTGAAATCAATTTTTTTCTTGAGGAATTAGACAGATGGAAAATTTTATAAATCTCGTTCAAGTGTGAGGTTATTCCTCTAAGTAAACACAAGGATATAAAAAAAATTAAAAGAACCCGAGCTGAAAATTTGTTGGTTTAGTATTTGGAAAAGATTAAATAAGAAATGAAGCAAGTAATACTATGGGTAGGAGAATTGTAGGGAAAGGTAAATCTGTTACAGGAATAGGAGCATATGTATGACCTTGCAGAGAAGGTGATTAGTTGTAGAACCCCTTCTCCTTCCTACCCTTTGTATTTGTAATGAAAATTTTTCCTTTTCCAATTAATAGCAATAAAAGAACAATTAGCATATGTGGTAACGAAGGTTCAAGCTTTTATGGAGACTTTCTAGAAGGCCAATTTTTCAGAGAAACATTTATTATGTGAGCTATATTTGCATGATCATGTTTCTTTTGCAGCAAGAACTTTTAATGTTACACCCTATGTTGGAGATGTTCAGCTGGCAACCTTTATGTCATTTATGAAAAATTAGGTCAGCTGGAAGGTCACCTGTAATACTCTAACAAAAAATGAAGAAGTTGTGAGACTTCTCTTTTGAGATGAACTAGAGCCTGCTCAAACAATATATGTGGCATATAATAGGACGTGACAATATATAGCAACTAAAAAGTTGTTGATGGAATTCAGGAATAGGGTCATGGAGCTTTGTTTCGAGACCATCAGGGTGTTGAAATAGGATGCATTGGAAGGAAGTAGGGTTAGATGGGAAGCCTATAAAAAATAATTGAGGAATGAGGATCCCTACTATTTTCCAAATTTTGTACATGCACTTTCTAGGGTACCTCAATATGTGGAATGTATAAGGAAATGTGGGCCTGGTTGGTATGGACCCAAGTTTAGGTTTTCACTCATTTGGCTTCATGTCTATAAGTATCAAAACTTGTATCAGTTAGATGATGAATTGTGACAAGTGGAACTATTTTTCTACCGATGTTATAGAGCACCCACCAAAGATACAAAATGGGCATTTGATTTTTCAAAATTCCATTCATAGCACATCATAAACCAATTACAAAGGTTTGTTTTAGGACATGCAAATGCTTAAGTTGGGGGGAGATGTTGGGACACATAATTGACATTCTTTTTGTACCTATTTTCCCTATAGTTTCTTGCCATTTTGACTTTAAAAGGCCATGCCTTGTCACTTTATCAGTCATTATTGACCAAAGTATGTTCCCTTTTGCATGTCACCCTTCTAATCTAGTTTTGCTTGTAATTTGACAGAAAATCCAACTTCTTTAGAATATTTTATTAATAAATTGATGGAGGGATATTTAAAGTGGTATGGCTTGTTGAGATGCTATAATAGGATGATATCTCCATGGTTTTGCCTCGCTAAAGATGAAATGAAGACTTCGTTGACACTGCTTTTACAACACCAAGCCTATTTTGCATACTTTGTTCTTTAGCGACAAAGAATGACGTGGACAAACACACAGCCAGAGTCAGTTTGACTATTGAAATGAGGCACTCATGGAAAATACAACCGACTTAGTTGAAATAGTTGGGAATTACAAATGATAAATCATTGTTATTTAGGAATATTACAACTCTATTTCAATTAAGCCAATTTGTTGCATGATATTTTTTTTATAATCTTGATTTGGATCACATGAGAACTGAGAGATTCTTATGATGATCCTGCTTTTTGAAAATAGGAATGTAATTTCAAATTATAAAAGAATGTACTCGTTTCTTGTGGGGCATGCATAGATAGAGATCAGAGGTGGGTGCACCACCATTGTAATCCTATACTGCAACTTCCATTAATGCAACTCTTTACCATTCATGGCTCCATTTCTCTTTTATGATTAACTTGAGTGTTGTGTAAATCATTAGTCCCTGCTAAGGAGGAAGGGCCATCCTTCTTAGCAGGGATAATTGGTTATAAAGGTATTGTAGTAGTACATTTATTTCCTCTGAGTTGCGATCTATTTTTTATTTACTGTTATTGTTATAGATCTTGTTCATGTATTGAATAGTTGTAGGATTGTAGCCTCTATCATTCTGTAAAAGCATAGGTCTTGGACCAATCCCTTCATTAGGTGTGACAGTTGTTTGATTACTGATATATTTATTTTGTTGATTAATTGATTGAATGGATGTTACAACAATTTTTTAATTGTTGAATGGTTTATAGGAGTGTTATTTCTTTTAAATAAGAGTGATCATGTGACAAATTGTAATTTATTATGCAATGCGTGTCTTTTGTTTCTGAAGTGTGAGAAAGGTTTGGAGTGTAACATAAAGTGTTTGGAGTGTTGAGAGTGATATTTACAACAATTGGTTTTGATATTTGATTAGTGCTAGTTTCCATCTGTTCCTGCATATATTTTGTACAATAGCCTTGAAACAAAAAACAAACTCAGATTGACAATTTATGTGTGAGTCAGATTGGCTATTCTAAATTAAAAGGACAATTAATCTGCCCAAAACTCCTATACCGACTTCTCCTCATAGAAAAGTGTATCATTTCCTCTGAATATTATCTTCAAAAATGCCTAACAACAAGTAACCTTCACCATGAAAAATATTTATTTGGTTGTTTTCAAGTTCAAAAATGTTGTAGGGGCTAGTAAAACCATGTCATAGTGATTTTATTACCATTTCCTCATTAGTGCCATCTTCACCCTCAACATTGTCAATGTTGAAATCATTTCGATATGAAGATATAGCTTCATGAAACATTTATTTCCAAGCATTTTTTTATTATGAATTTCTCCATTTTATAGACTCTGTTTCTTTTCATAATTGCTTCAAAACGTTCAAAATCCTATGTACAAAAATTTTAGCAAATGGGATATGCACTCTTGTATTGCAATTTATTTTTAATTACCACTGAAACAATGTTAGTTTCTTTTATGTCATGAGGATGGGAATGTTGTATATGATACATGTTAGCAAGTACACTAACAAATCCCCTATTTAACCCTAGGTACCAATTCTTGTACTTTAAGCCTAGTTATACATTTGTAGAAACAATATCATTAATGTTATGAATCTTTCCTCTAGTTCATGTAATTGTTTCACTATGTGCATGCATTTGTTTTAACTAATGTGGGTTGGGACTGCAAACTTTAGGGTTTGTCCAAGCTACAACACTTATTGACAAGTGTTGCAAATTCAATTATTGCTAACAATGCTGTCTGTGCACCTCTCCCCATTTTTTTGGTTTAGATCGACTTAGGTGCTTACATAGGAAATAATATATCACCAACAACATCATTTATAAACCAATTATGATTAGATATCCTATAGCCATAAGAAAACATGTCTAAAAATTGTCTATTATTCTTACTCAACAAGGGAAAGAAATCTATATTTTGGTTGTGGGGTGGTAGGGGAGGGTGGTTTTTTTTGTGTTTGTGTTTGTGTGTGTGTGTGTGTTGGAGTTTCAATGTCTCATTTCAACCTTTTAAATTCATGAACAAAGACATTTAAATAGTTACTTTTTCTTTCCTCTTGGATTGTTTGCAAGGCTTTATGTCTCTAGAAACAAATTTAATTTTCTCTCCTTTTTAATGTGGGTTACGACTTCTTTCAGTCTCTTCTTCGAAACATGTATCAAGTGTGTGATTGTGTGTTCCTATAGAATAGATTTATTTCTCATCATTTCCTTGATTTGACACATAAATAAGATTCTATCTATTATATTTCAAATGTTGGAAGAAATGTAATTTATTTATATTGATATAGTTTCATATTCATGCTAGAAATACTGAGAGGGGGAGGAGGGGTGAATCAATTTTTCATGATGGATCAAGATTACCCAGTTTGTAATTTTATTTTCAATGTTTATTGAACCATCATTTAATTCAGAACAAATTATGTAGTAGATCTAAGCATAAAAAGTAAACCATGAGCAACATTTAGTCATAAAGGTATGTAACAACCCCCGGTTAAAAATCCATGTAATAAATTTAATAAATGAAAAATAAGACAAAGGTCACGGGACACATATTCCAAGCTGAATATTGGGAAAAACATCCTAGTGTGGGTGTTCATTTGGTTTATTATGACTAAGGGAATTGACAAAGACTTTGGAAAGGCACAAATTCATTAATTGGCATTTTATTTATGAAAATAAAGAAAATTAGGAGAAAAGGAATGTGAAAGGTCACAGGCTGCATGCGAGGAGGAAAATGAAGGAAAAATAATGGAAATTTAAGAAAATTATGGCCTCATTAATAAAAAGGCTTTTGCGGATCAATTCATAGCTTTTGCGAGTAAAATCTTTTGTCAGTTCAATTTGGAACTCTCTCTCTCTCTCTATCCTCTCCGCTCTTTGATACTCTCATACACATAGAGTATTCTCGGAGCACTCTAGCATTGGAGGAAGGAAGGAAAAGGAAGGGAAAGAAAGAAAAGGGAAACAAAGATCAAGCAAGGAAGAGAAGGATCAAGCAACTACTTTGGGACTACTTGTAGGTATCGAGTTGCATGTATGATTTCCTTGCTAGTTTGGGCATGCATGGTACATGCATGTGTGTATTTGGTTCTCTTGTTGTCATTAGCATGGGTTTTGCCATGTGTGATGGTGGTTTTGACCCTTTCCTTTTAATTTTTGGATAGCCATGGTGTGATGGGGTTATTTTACTTGGTTGAGCTGGATTGTTGGATGGTTTCAAAACTGAGTGGGGTGGTCAAAGGTAAAATGACAAGGTGTAAGAATCCCTTGAATGGTAATGGCGGGAGACACGGTAAATATTGGTTGTGAATACCCCTATTGGGCCTAGGAATCCCTTGAACAATAATGGCAAGATACATGGTAGATCCTAGAGGGTGGAGATAGACAAATTCCTCATGGTTAAGGTGGAGAGATTGACAACCATGCTTATTTAGGGCCTAGTGATCCCTTGACTGGTATATGGTGGTATTGCGGTAAATCCTATAGTGTATGTTTATTGTTTGGGCCTAGGAATCAGTTGGTGGGATATACAATAAAGCCTGATGAAGCCTTGATTGGTTCTATTGTGAGTCCCACATTCATGCTTGGAATATGGCACGGGGATGATTGGCTGAAAGAAAGATTTGGTTCAACCTAATCTATGGTCAGGTGGTACTTGGAAGTACCTAACTTGGTTGGCTTTTGTATATGTTAATAAGAGCTATTTACTCTTGTGTTTTATGTGTAAATATTCTTGTTAATAGGCAGTTTTAATGGTTGTCCTATCATTGTTATTTTGTTGGTTATATTTTGGTTACAAGCATGGTTTATGACAGACTTTGGTTATGGATCTCATCATGTTTTGATTAGTAAATTAACTATTAATGAATGTATGATCTAATAGATGATAATGAAACTATTGTTAGAGGGAATCAAACCTTCTTGATGAATCTCATATAATTATAAGGTCCTATGTTTAGATGTGTTTATATGACTTGTACATTACATGTTTATGATATGTTTAACGGAATGCCTGTCATGGATGGTAGGGGTCAAGTCAAGTCATTGTTCAAGTGTTTTCATTAGTAGCCTTATTTAATTGTTATATCTTGTATCTGAAATTTTCATGAAGTTTTGGGTAGAGGCCTGAATCCTAGCCCTGAAAAAGTGGCTCAGAATTCAGGGTTGCTGGCACAAAACTTCCTGAAAAAGGCTGCAGTCGCATGGATGCCTTGATGTGTGGGTGACTGGATGATTTCAATTTCTTGGAGGGCTTGTCATGGTAGCGACTAGGGTCTATTTTAGAAAAAAAGCAAGTTAACTCAAGGGTTGGTCACCTGGAGCGGTTGGTTAGTCCTTGGGGGTCCTGTAGCTCTTGAGAAAGGCCAATTTGGTTTTTGGTGTGTCGATTCCACTTCCTTAAATATATATGTGGAGTTGAATAATATCATAGTAACTCTTTGTCACATGTTTACCCTGGTGGACTAGTTAGCTTGGGTAAATGTGGGAGGAGGGTGTTATCGAGTGGTATCAGAGCATGGTTCACCCCTTAGATTGGATGGGCAGAATATGGTTGTCATGCATGCATGTAGGTTGTATATGTGCTTGATGTGTATGTATGGTGATGGTCAATGTTTCATTTGTGTCGTCATGTGGAAGTTGAGGGTGTTGTTGTTGGATGTGGTCGTCATGAGTACATGGTGGTTATGCATTTGTTATGCATGTCAGTGTCTATATGTTGTTATGCATGCATTGATATGATTATGGTATATTCATGCATTGTAACTGGATATAATGATATGATTATGTTTATACATGTATTGCTCTAATATACTTGATCTTGCACATGAGATATCCTCCCCTGAGATATACTGAGGTATGTTGATTTTGTTTATATTTTAGTTTAGCTAACATGGTATACTTGCAAGAAGAAGATCAAATATGAATAGCAATACGATAGACTATAGTTAACGAGACTCTCCCTATAGATATGATGAGCATCATGGCGATGGGAACTCTCCCAACATAGTAGACACGTTGAGAAGTTTGAAGGCATAAATAAGAAGTTGCAAAGTAGATAATGACAGAATCATTCAGGCATAAGAGAAATAAGCAGATGTTAATGAAGTTATCCTTCAAAATTTGTCATATCTGTAGAGACAGGGAGCACTTAAGATTAGCCATGGGCAGGAGGATAGGGATAATGGGGCATATGGAAGTAGGTCTCATGATGGAAACAATTGAGATAGAGATGACATGATTAGAGATGGAAATTTCTTGGATAGACCTGATAGGAGAGGATATGGACATAGGTTCTATTCTAGTTCTAGTTTCGATAGGTACCATGGTCATCGTCATTATCATCCTTACAGGAGGAATGATAGGGGATATTTTCCAGATGATTTCAAGAAAGCAAAGCCACCTACCTTTGATGGGGATTTGAAGAATTTAGAAGATGCAGAGGCATGGTTAGTAGGGATGAAAAAGTTCTTTGAGTTGCACAATTTCAGAGAGAACATGAAGGCTAGAATAACTATCCTCAACCTCAAAGGGAAAGCATACATTCGATGGGAAGATGTGAAGCGGGTTAGAGACATCAAGACAAAAGAGTTGAGTTGGCATGAATTGAAAATAATTTTCAAGAAGAAATATTTGTCAGAGAGGTACTATGATAGTAAACATAAGGAATTATATGAGATAAAGATGGGATCAATGACAGATGAGGAGCATATGGTCAAGTTCCTGGATTTGTTGATGTATGTACCATATCTCAAGGATGAGAGAGCCAAATTTTAGAGGTTTGTTTGTGTATTACCATTAGCATTTAAAGATCATATTGAGTATGATGAGCCTCGGTGACTTTAAGAAGTCATTGGGAATTTGAAGCACTTTTATGAGCAATCAAAGCGTAAGACAAAATATCAACAAGGTTGGAAAGGTAAAGACAAAGCTGAGGGAAAGTGACCATCAAAGTGAAGAAGACCTCAAGATGCAGGTGAGAAAGATAATGTTGTTCCTTACAAGAATTTTAATGTAGTTGGACAGGGATATGGGTCACAGCCTGGAGGGCAAAAGAATAAAGGAGATGGAAAGGGCTAGTTGCAGTGTTGGATATGTGGCAAGGAGCATCTCAAGAGAGATTTCCCATAGTATCACGGTGGTGTTGTAGCGGCTACAACCACCCTCCAAAATTTTTCCTATGCTTCGATTTTGGAGCCTTCCTTCTAAACCACAAAAACTCATCTTGCACTGATACATGTACTTGTTCTTCAACTAAGCTTTATTATTTTCATCTTGGCTTGTGTTTTCTCACTTAGTTATTTTTCTAACCCACAAGCCAATCGCTTGACTTGGTCCTTTGACAATTCAGAGCTTGACTTAGAGAACTGCACAATCCTTAAGGGCAACTGGCCTTGCTGTTGGGAATTGTGTAGTCCTAGCTGCTAGTGAGCCTTGAGCTAAGGAAATGTGCAGTACTGGATGGCATCCAACCTCGAGCTAGGAAATTGCGTAGACATGAGAGGCAGCCCAAATCCACTCAACCTAGAAATTGTGCAGAACCCACTGTGCTAAAAAACTGCGCAATATATGAACTAGAGAGTTGTCAGGTTCTTCCTAGAACTACACAATCTTTCCAGGAAATGCATGGTAGTTTTTCCCGAAAAAGGAAAAAAGAAAAAAAAAGTAAAAAGAACCCCTAAAAAACAGGGATCTATTTTTAGCAACCCGAAGGAGGTACTTGAGTCATTTTTAGAAACTGCCAGCAAGTGTCGCTTTTTCCTTGATTTTAGGCATGTGCGTCATAAAACCTAACTTGAACAAATCTATTTAATTGGTGCCGCTTGAGATCATTTTCACATTCGATCTCAGAGCTTTGGCATTCCCGAGGAGATTAAGGAACCTTCAGTGTGGTCGTTATCGCTTTTCCAGGTGAATTTTGCTTTTCTAGACTTTTTCCACTTTTTCTATCGCTTTTTGTTGTTTAGCTTATGAGAGTGTTGTTTCACTTGTTTCTTTGAATGAATATTAGATTTTTAACTTGTTTTAGCTTGTAGAAGTGTTTTTTTGAGTTTTAGATTGCCTTTCCCAAGCATCACATGAGTTACCCTGTTTTTGCACCAACAGTTTTTTGAAAAGTGTGCAACAAGAAATGCTTGTTGAGAATGCAACAAGATGATGGAGCTTAGTGGAAAGGAGTCGCCTTCACTAAGTGGGCCCGCAGGCTATTTTTGGCGCAAGTCTATTTTTAGACTATGTCTAATTTTAGACATATGGATCATGGTCTATGAGTTGCAGGATGCTATTTGTGGATGATTGGTCATGTTGGTAAAAATAGATGGACCTCTATTTTTAGACATATGGGCGGAGTCTATTTTTAGACTGCAGGCTAAAAATAGAACAGTCGAATATTATTAGCTCTTAATAATATTTGGACTATAAACATTATATTATTCTCTTGGAGCACTTCAGTTCAAGCTACAGATGTGGCACATGCAACTACCAGAAGGAAATACGCTTTTCTTATGGGTTACTTGAGCTATTGCATGAAGGAATTCAGTTAGAACTTCAGTGATTGAGTTTTGTGGAGTTGATGGAGTTGTGTTCAGTTTGACTTAGTTGATCTAGTTGTATTTAGTCTAACTAACAAATACACTAGTGATGAGTGGTGTGAATTAGTTATTAATTAATTCACTAATTATTAACTCATGAATCAACTAAGGAATACATCAGTTAACTCAGTGCATGGACGGTTCAGCGGAGACAAGTGTTAGAGATGAGTGAAAGGGCAAGACAGCTGTCAGTTGTGATTATAGTTGTGCATGTGATTTGCACAATCAGTGGGATTGAGTATTTCCATTGAGAATTGCGTGGTATAACCAAAGGGAATATGAATTTGGATCACACATTTGGTGTTATTCTCATCCATTCTCTATGCAGGATTGCGTAATGGAGGCAAGCAAGCAGTGGAGGTGATTTGAGCCAGTGACTGATTCAGATCTGTGTTGTATTGTGTGTAATAGGTGGAGCTAGTATTGTACTGTGTACTGCTACATGATCTCAATCAATATAATATATAGATAGTTTGGGGTTTTTAGTGAGATGCTTTCCCCGTGATATATTGTGTTGATATGTGTGATTGATGCTTCAATGTGCGCATGCAATTGTTTCTTAATACTGCTAAATTGATG
Source organism: Pinus taeda (assembly GCA_000404065.3). Lineage (NCBI taxonomy): Eukaryota > Viridiplantae > Streptophyta > Pinopsida > Pinales > Pinaceae > Pinus > Pinus taeda. The sequence continues at coordinate 124,734 of APFE030828338.1, forward strand.
ATCAACGTAGAGGAGGATATGTATTATGCATGATTCCACAAATAATGTATAATCAGGATAATATCTGTGAATATGTGTTATATTATTCAAAATTTCTACACGGTATTAGAGCTGGTTGATTTGTAGAAGATATTTCTACATGGTATCATAGCGTAGTTGATCATCAGATCTATTATTTAGAAAGTGTTTACATTTTATTTCTTCAGGTAGAGTCTGTAATCGGGCCAGGTAGCTTCTGGATTCATCCTTCTTCTGGAAGGTGGGATATCCGGTGAATTCCCATACAGTCGATCTCTGTACGAGAAATACTTTGTTCTCACGAATTTTAGATTAGAAGCGGTTGAGTTTTGAGCTGGTGGAATTTGAATTTGCAGCAATGTTTTCTTGGTGTCAAAGTTGAAATGTCTTTCAACGGATTGCGATTGGAGTATGCTCTTGAGGGTAGCTCAAACTATATTGCATGGAAGGACAGGACAGAGGTGGTGTTAGATGATAATGGGTTGAAGGATTTCATAGATGTGGATGTCCCAAAACCTATTGATGGTGCTCAAGTCAGGGATTGGCAAAATAAGACAACAAAGTGTCGAAGGATTCTGTTGGAGGGCGTGAGTGATCACATTGTGTCCAACATTCATGGAAAGGCTTCTCCATACTTGATGTGGAAAGCATTGATAGATCTATTCCAAAGCAAGAGCGACCAGAGGAAGTTGGCGCTCAAGGATAAACTCAGAAACATAAAGTGTGAGAATGGCGACAGTATGCCCAAGTATCTCACGAAGTTCACCCAATGCCGGGATGAGCTGGGAAGTGTGGGGTTGACTGTTGATGATGAGAACTTGGTGAGCTTGGCTCTCCTTGGTCTTCTGAAGAGTTGGAATTCCTATCAGGACTCTGTCAATGATCGGGAGAAATTGCCAGGATGGGAGAGACTTTGGTCAAATCTTGTGCAAAAGGAGATCAGGCGGAATACCAGGGACGGATCTTCATCAAAGGCATATGATGAAGAAAATTGCACTTTGGCTGCCAAAGCAAAGAAGGGGAAGAACAAGAAAGCTTCTCATTCCGATGCGAAAGGCAAGAAGCAGGACATGTCCAAGGTGAAGTGCTTTCACTATCACCAGCACGGACACTATGCCACAAATTGTCCGCAGAAGAAGAAAAATAAGCAAGCTGTTGGATCTGTAGCGGGAGAGGCCTTAGCCTCGCAGTTTGAGCTGGATTTTTCCCTGATCGCATGCTTGGTATCAAGTGTGATGGGATTAGTATGGTTCTTGGATAGTGGTGCATCTTTTCACATGATAGGAGATAGAGATTTGTTTTCTGATCTGGATGAGAAAGATCTTGGAGTGCACATCGAGATGGGCGATGATGGTAGGTACAGTACGACCGGTATCGATACCATTTCCTTTGAGAGGGAGTCTGGTAAACCCTTCGTATTGAAGGAAGTGATGCATGTTCCAGGATTGAAGAAGAATCTTATCTCTATGGTGATGTTAGAAGGCAAGGGATATGAAGTTGTTTTCAGCGAGGGAAAGGCTTTCTTGTGTAATAAGACAACTGGAGAAACCCGAAAGATAGGGGTTCGAGTCAAGAACCTTTATCAGTTGCATGTAGATGGCTGCTCAGTAATGGCATGCAAGGCAGAAGGAGTGGTGAGCTGGGATGATGGCAAGCTGTGGCACCGGAGATTGGGCCACCTTCACCGTGGCGCCTTGAAGATAGTGCAGTAGATTTCTACTGGGCTTCCTAAAGGCACTCTTGTGTAGTCAGATCAGTGCTAGGGGTGTATTTTGGGAAAGTTTGTGGAAGCCACCTTTCACGAGAAGGATAGTTGCACCACGACGATCCTTGAGAAAATTCACACAGACGTGTGTGGACCTTTCTCAGTAGCTTCGACAGCAAAGCATAGGTACTATGTGATCTTTGTTGATGATTTCTCCTGAAAGTGCTGGATCTTCTTCATGCAGAAGAAGAGTGAGACATACTTAAAGTTCTGTGAGTTCAAAGCACTAGTCGAGAAGGAATTGGGGAAGAAGGTGAAGGCTCTTAGGAGCGACAATGGTGGTGAATTCATCTCTAGCGAGTTCAAGGATTTCTGCAGTGCAGAAGGGATTCAAAGAGAGCTCATAGCTCCCCATAACCCACAACAGAACAGGGTTGCTGAGCAGAAGAACAGAACAATTGTGGGTGCTGCATGGGCGATGTTGCATGATCAGAGCCTATCCATTCACTTGTGGGCGGAGGCATGCAATACTACAGTATATGTGCAGAACCATTGTCCTCACAAGATGCTTGGCATGAGTACACCCGAGGAGGCTTATTCTAGTAAGAGGCCTGATATTTCCCATTTGAGGATTTTTGGTTCTCCTGTTTACGTGCATGTGACGAAGGATGCCAGGAAGAAGCTGGAGCTGACCGCAGAGGTTGGGATATTTGTGGGGTACACTGATACACCCCACAACTATCGTGTGTATTTTCCAGACAGTCGCAAGGCTGTTGTGCGACAGGATATAAAATTTCAGGAGGAGAAAGCCATGAAGTGTTCACTTGAGAGGGAGCCACCCTTGCATGCAGATGAGGAGCTATTAGTTCCTAAGGATGAACTTCAAGATGTGGATCAGCCACAAAAGGAAGTTCATGGAGTGGAAGAGACCACTCATGCAGCGCCAACCATCAGAGGGTGAAAGCGCACTATAGAAGCTGAGCGACTGGCTCAAGATGCAGAGAAGGTTGTAGGACCACCTACAGCACAATGCAGACAGAGACAGTCACCTGATCGGTACACTAGATACATGGCTCTTGTGAGCAAATGTGTCATGACTGAGCCATCCTCTTTCAAGGAAGTTGTGGAGGATCCCACATGCGTAGATGCCATGGTGGAAGAGTATGATTCGATTGTCAGAAACAGTGCATGGGAGATTGTCCCAAGACCGGAGGGGAAGTCAGTGGTGGGTTTGAGATGGATCTACAAAGTGATGCAGATGGGGTGGCACATCCATCAGATGGATGTGAAGACTGCGTTCCTTCCTGGAGGTTGGAGGAAGGAGGATGCTACTTTAGCAGAGGTAGTGGATGCCACTGTTTATCAACAGTTGGTGGAGTCGCATGTGTGCAAGCTCAAGAGAGGCACATCGGGATTTGGATCTTGGTACAGACAGGAGGATGCAGATTGGGTAGGGAGCCCAACGGAGCACATCGACATCAGGTACCATCATATCAGAGGTTGTGTGCAGTGCAGAATCATGTTACTTTCATATATTCCCACGGAGGAGCAGGATGCTGATATCTTGACGAAGGTGCTCACCAGGAGCAAATTCGAGTACCACCGAGACAAGATAGGGGTTGCAGATAATCTATATCTTGTTGAGAGGGAGTATTGAAAATGCAACAAGATGATGGAGCTTAGTGAAAAGAAGTCGCCTTCACTAAGTGGGCCTGCAGGCTATTTTTGGTGCAAAGTCTATTTTTGGACTATGTCTATTTTTAGACATATGGATCATGGTCTATGAGTTTCAGGATGCTATTTGTGGATGATTGGTCATGTTGGTAAAAATAGATGGACCTCTATTTTTAGACATATGGGCAAAGTCTATTTTTAGACTACCAGGCTAAAAATAGAACAGTTGAATATTATAAGCTCTTAATAATATTTGGACTATAAACATTATATTATTCTCTTGGAGCACTTCAGTTCGAGCTACAGATGTGGCACATGCAACTACTAGAAGGAAATACGCTTTTCTTATGGGTTACTTGAGCTATTGCATGAAGGACTTCAGTTAGAACTCAAGTGATTTAGTTTGGTGGAGTTGAATGAGTTGATGGAGTTGTGTTCAGTTTGACTTAGTTGAACTAGTTGTATTTAGTCTAACGAACAAATACACTAGTGATGAGTGATGTGAATTAGTTATTAATTAATTCACTAATTATTAACTCCTGAATCAATTGAGGAATACATTAGTTAACTCAGTGCATGGACAGTTCAGTGGAGACAAGTGTCAGAGATGAGTGAAAGGGCAAGACAACTTTCAGTTGTGACTATAGTTGTGCATGTGATTTGCACAATCAGTGGATAGATATTGCCAATGAGGATTGCGTAGTGTTACACAAGGGGAATACGAGTTTGGATCATCCATTCTCATCTATTCTCATGCAGGATTGCGCAGTGGAGGCAGGCAAGCAGCAAAGGAGATTTGAACCTGTGATTAATTCAGATCTGAGCTAGTTTGTGTGTAACAGGTGGAGATAGTACTGAATACTTGCGAGGAGTATTGTACTATGTATTATTACATGTTCTCAACCAATATAATATACAGATAGTTGAGGGGTTTTCAGCTGTATGCTTTCCCCGTTACATATTGTGTTGATATGTGTGATTGATGCTTCAATGTGCGCATGAGATTGTTTCTTAATTCTGCAAAATTGATGATCAACATAGAGGAGGTAATGTATTATGCATGCATTCCGAAAATAGTGTATAATCAGGATAATCTCTGTGAATAAGTGTTATATTATTCAAAATTTCTACATGGTATCAAAGCGTAGTTGATCATCAGATCTATTATTCAGAAAGTGTTTACATTTTATTTCTTCAGGCAGAGTCTATAATCGGGCCAGGTAGCCTCTGGATTCATCCTTCTTTTGGAAGGTGAGATATCCAGTGAATGCCCATACAATCGATCTCTGTATGAGAAATACTTTGCTCTCACGAATTTTATATCAGAAGTGGTTGAGTTTTGAGCTGGTGGAAATCGAATTTGCAACAGTGTTTTCTTGGTGTCAAAGTTGAAATGTCTTTCAACGGATTGCGATTGGAGTATGCCCTTGAGGGAAGCTCAAACTATATTGCATGGAAGGACAAGATGGAGGTAGTGTTACATGATAATGGGTTGAAGGAGTTCATAGATGCGAATTTCCCAAAACCTACTGATACTTCTCAAGTTGGGGATTGGCAAAAGAAGACAGCAAAGTGTCGAAGGATTTTGTTGGAGGGCGTGAGGGATCACATTGTGTCCAGCCTCCATGGAAAGGCTTCTCCATACCTGATGTGGAAAATGTTGACAGATCTATTCCAAAGCAAGAGCGACCAGAGGAAGTTGGCGCTCAAGGATAAACTCAGAAACATAAAGTGTGAGAAAGGCGACAGTATGCCCAAGTATCTCATGAAGTTCACCCAATGTCGGGATGAGCTGGGAAGTGTGGGGGTGGCTGTCGATGATGAGGAATTGGTGAGCTTGGCTCTACTTGGTCTTCTGAAGAGTTGTCATTCCTATCAAGGCTCTGTCAATGGTCAGGAGAAATTGCCAGGATGGGAGAGACTTTGGTTAGATCTTGTGCAAGAGGAGATCAGGCGGAAGACCAGGGACGGATCTTCATCAAAGGCACCTGATGAAGAAAATTGCGCTTTGGCTACAAAAGCAAAGAAAGGGAAGAACAAGAAAGCTTCTCATTCCAATGCGAAAGGCAAGAAGCAGGACATGTCCAAGGTGAAGTGCTTTCACTGTCACCAGCATGGACACTATGCCACGAATTGTCCGCAAAAGAAGAAAAATAAGCAAGTTGTTGGATCTGTCGTGGGAGAGGCCTTAGCCTTGCAGTTTGAGCTGCATTTTTCATTGATCACATGCTTGGTATCAAGTGTGATGGGATCGGTATGGTTCTTGGACAGTGGTGCGTCTTTTCACATGACAGGAGATCGAGATTTGTTTTATGATCTGGATGAGAAAGATCTCGAAGTGCACATCGAGATGGGCGATGATGGTAGATACAGTGCGATCGGTATCGGTACCATTTCCTTTAAGAGGGAGTCTGGTAAACCCTTCGTATTGAAGGAAGTGATGCATGTTCCAGGATTGAAGAAGAATCTTATCTCTGTGGTGATGTTAGAAGACAAGGGATATGATTTTGTTTTCAGCGAGGGAAAGGCTTTCCTGCGCAGCAAGACAACTGGAGAAACCTGGAAGATATGGTTTCGAGTCAAGAACCTTTATTAGTTGCATGTAGATGGCTACTCAGCAATGGCATGCAAGGCAGAAGGAGTGGTGAGCTGGGATGATGGCAAGCTGTGGCACCAGAGATTGGGCCACCTTCACCATGGCGCCTTGAAGATACTGCAGCAAATTTCTACTGGGCTTCCTAAAGGCACTCTTACGCAGTCAGATCAGTGCAAGGGGTGTATTTTTGAAAAGTTTGTGAAAGCCACCTTTCACAAGAAGGATAGTCGCACCACGACAATCCTTGATAGAATTCACATAGACATGTGTGGACCTTTGTCAGTTGCTTCGACAGCAAAGCACAGGTACTACGTGATCTTTGTTGATGATTTCTCCCGAAAGTGTTGGATCTTCTTCATGCAGAAGAAGAGAGAGACATACTCAAAGTTCTGTGAGTTCAAAGCACTGGTCGAGAAGGAATCGAGGAAGAAGGTGAAGGATCTTAGGAGCGACAATGGTGGTGAATTCATCTCTAGCGAGTTCAAGGACTTCTGCAGTGCAGAAGGGATTCGAAGAGAGCTCAAAGCTCCCCATAACCCACAACAGAACGGGGTTGCTGAGAGGAAGAACAAAACGATCGTGGGTGTTGCACGGGCAATGTTGCATGATCAGGGCCTACCCCTTCACTTGTGGGTGGAGGCATGCAATACTGCAGTATATGTGTAGAACCGTTGTCCTCACAGGATACTTGGCATGAGTACACCTTAGGAGGCTTATTCTGGTAAGAGGCCTGATATTTCCCATTTGAGGATTTTTGGTTCTCCTATTTACATGCATGTGACAAAGGATGCCAGGAAGAAGCTGGAACCGACCGCAGAGGTTGGGATATTTGTGGGGTACACTGATACGCCCCACAACTATCGTGTGTATTTTCTAGACAGTTGCAAGGCTGTTGTGCAACGGGATATAAAATTTCAGGAGGAGAAAGCCATGAAGTGTTCTCTTGAGAGGGAGCCACACTTGCATGCAAATGAGGAGCTATTAGTTCCTAAGGATGAGCTTCAGGATGTGGATTAGCCACAGATGAAGTTCATGGAGTGGAAGAGACCACTCATGCAGCGCCAACCATCAAAGGGCGAAAGCGCACTACAGAAGCTGAGCGACTGGCTCAAGATGCAGAGAAGGTTGTAGGACCACCTACAACACAACGTAGACAGAGACAGTGACCTGATCAGTACACTGGATACATGGCTCTTGTGAGCAAATGTGTCGTGACTGAGCCATCCTCTTTCAAGGGAGATGTGGAGGATCCCGCATGGGTAGATGTCATGGTGGAAGAGTATGATTCGATTGTTAGAAACAGTGCATGGGAGATTGTCCCAAGACTGGAGGGGAAATCGATGGTGGGTTCGAGATGGATCTACAAAGTAAAGCAGATGGGGTGGCACATTCATCAGATGGATGTGAAGAATGTGTTCCTTCCTAGAGGTTGGAGGAAGGAGGATGCTACTTCAGCGGAGGTAGTGGATGCCACTGTTTATTGACAGTTGGTGGGGTCACTTATGTATCTGGTCAATACACAACCCGATGTACCACAATCCAGAGATTGGTATAGATAGGAGGATGAGGTGAAGCTATGTGGCTTCACGGATGTAGATTGGGCAGGGAGCCCAACGGACAGAAAGAGCACATCTGGAGGGATCTTCAGTATCGGGTCGACAACAGTTTCTTGGTATAGCAAGAAGAAGAGATCCATGGCACTCAGTTCAGCAGAGGCTGAGTATATGGCAGCAAGTTTGGCTACATGCGAGGCTATATGGATGAGGAAGATCCTAGTCGGGTTGTTCGGGTCACACTTGGAGCCTACTGTGATTTATTGTGATAACCAGAGTTGCATTAAACTTCGGCTAATCTAGTATTTCATGATAGATCCAAGCACATCGACATTAGGTACCATCATATCAGAGATTGTGTGCAGTGGAGAATCATGTTACTTTCATACATTCCCATGGAGGATCAGGATGCTGATATCTTGACGAAGGCGCTCACCAGGAGAAAATTCGAATACCACAAAGGTAGGATAAGGGTTGCAGATAATCCATATCTTGTTGAGATGGAGTGTTGAAAATGCAACAAGATGATGGAGCTTAGTGAAAAGAAGTCGCCCTCACTAAGTGGGCCGCAGGCTATTTTTGGCGCAAAGTCTATTTTTAGACTATGTCTATTTTTAGACATATGGATCATGGTCTATGAGTTGCAGGATGCTATTTATGGATGATTGGTCATGTTGTAAAAATAGATGGACCTCTATTTTTAGACATATGGGCAGAGTCTATTTTTAGACTGCCAGTCAAAAAATAGAACAATCGAATATTATTAGCTCTTAATAATATTGGACTATAAACATTATCTTATCCTCTTGGAGCACTTCAATTCGAGCTACGGATGTGGCACATGCAGCTGCCAAAAGGAAATACATGTTTCTTGTGGGTTAACTTGAGCTATTGCATGGATAAATTTACTTAGGACTTCAGTGATTGAGTTCTGTGGAGTTGGATCAGGAGTTGATGGAGTTGTGTTCAGTTTGACTTAGTTGAACTAGTTGTAGTTAGTCTAACTGACAAATAGACTAATGATGAGTGGTGTGAATTAATTATTAATTAATTCACTAATTATTAACTCATAAATCAACTAAAGAATACATTAGTTAACTCAGTGCATGGACAGTTCAGTGGAGACAAGTGTTAGAGGTGAGTGAAAGGGCAAGACAGATGTTAGTTGTGACTATAGTTGTGCATGTGATTTGCACAATCAATGGATTGAGTATTTCCAATGAGGATTGTTTGGTATAACCAAAGGGAATACGAATCTGGATCATAAATTTGGTGTCATTCTCATCTATTCTCATGCAGGATTGTGCAGTGGAGGCAGGCAAGCAGCGGAGGAGATTTGAGCCAGTGATTGATTCAGAACTGAGCTAGTTTGTGTGTAACAGGTGGACATAGTACTGAGTACTTGCGAGGAGTATTTCACTATGTATTGTTACATGTTCTCAATCAATATAATATACAGATAGTTGGGGGTTTTCAGCTGTATGCTTTCCCCGTGATATACTGTGTTGATATGTGTGATTGATGCTTCAATGTGCGCATGCGATTGTTTTTTAATTCTGCAAAATTGATGATCAATAGTAGAGGAGGTTATGTATTATGCATGATTCCGAAAATAGTGTATAATCAGGATAATCTCTGTGAATAAGTGTCATATTATTCAAAATTTTCTACAATTGGCATTGGAGGACCCCCCTTAGAATTTCCTAGAGAGTGCATGGCATTTTGGTTTCTTTTCCCATTTGACCCTCCTCCTATAGCCTTATAGGCTCCCCCTGTAGCATTACATGATCACCTATAGCATTACAAGTTCCTCCTATAACATCACAACGAGGAGGAAAAATTGGAGTATTTTGTTGATTAGATGATGGAGAGAGGTGGGTATGTGAGTGGAGAGTGTGGAATAATGGAGGAATACACTTGTAGATTCTACTCTATAACCATGATTCTTTCATTATTTGGAACTGCCCTACAAAAAGAAAATGTCAGCAAAAATGGTGTAAGAACTCCTTCCTTGCATTTCTCTTTTTCTCTTTTGCTTTTTTCTCCTTTTTTTTAGACAAGTAGGATGCCTCTGTAGAGGTTTTCAACCTACATGCCTGCCCTAGGCGCCTAAGAGGAGGTTTTCACCTGGGGATCTTTCTTTTTATTTTTTTCTCCTCAGATACCTCAGAGAGATTTTCAACTCAAGAGTTGGCCTCAGATGCCTCATGAAGGTTTTCATCTAGGCCCTCTTATTATGTTTCCTTATTTTTTCTTTTTTTATAATTTTTTTGGACTGAGGGTTATGAGCCTCCCAATCACATTTAACTCTCTACTGACTAAACTAAAAATTTCTTCCTTGGACAAAGGTTTCTTATACAACTTCAACCTATGACCATTGACAAGTAAGGGAATCCCTTCCTCATCAATTGTTTTGATTTGGACAAACCCATTCTCATGACACTTCTCTACTAGAGAGGGACCTAGCCATCTTATCATTAACTTCCCCTTGAAATACTTGAATTTTGAATCATACATCAGGGCCTAGACTCCTTCTTGAAAATTCCTTTTCTTGATGTGCTTATCATGCCAAATCTTTCATTGTAGCTGGATTACCTCAGTGTGTAGGAGAGATTGATTATGAATTCATCTAGACCATTGAGTTGGATTAGCCTTTCTTTTTGTGCCTTAGTGAGATTCAAGTCTAACTGGGCTTCCATCCTCAAGGTGTTGTACTCAAATTCAATAGACAATATGGCCTTCTTCCCATAGACCAACTCAAATGGAGTGACTCTAGTAGTGGTCTTCTAAGTGGCTTCCATAAGTCTATTTTCCCAATCTTTTTTGTTGCTACTAACAACCTTGGTAAGAATGTTCTCCAATGCTTTGTTGGTGACTTCCACCTACCCATTTTCTTGAGGGTGATAGGTAGTAGATGTCCTATGCCTGATGTTGTGTTGCTTCATAAGGTCTTCAATCAAACTTGATGTAAATTGTGTTCCTTGATCAGTGACTATTTCCCATGGAAAATAAAATTTGTAGAATATTCTCTCCCTTAGAAATTCAGCCATCTTCTACTCAGTTGTTTCCTTTACTACTTTTGTTTAAGCCCATTTGTTCAAGTAATCAGTGCATACAATGATATACCTTTTTTGTCCTTATTGGGATCAATAGGTCCAATGAAATCCATGCCCCACTTTTCAAATGTCTCTAGCGTCACTTGAAATTGTAAGGGCATGTCATCCTTGGGTGTTGGCTTACCCATTCTTTGACACTGATCAAACCTAGTGGTGTACCTCCTTGTATCTTGATGTAAAGTGAGCCAATAATAACTTGATTGTAAAACTTTGAAGGTTTTCCTCTTAGCAGCAAAGTGGCCCCCACAAGGTCCATCATGGCATGCTAAGAGGATATCAAAGACCTCTTCTTCCCTCACACATCTTCTCAAAATCTGATATAGCCCCTATCTGAAAAGGTTTCCCCCAATCCAAGTGAATGGGGCACTCTTCTTGACAATCTTTATTTTCTCCCTGGAGGAGAGGTTAGGAGGGAACCTCCAAGCAACCAAATAGTTTTCTATATCAGCAAACCAAGGAGAAAGCACCGATATGGAAAAGATATTTTCATCTAGAATTTGATCATCTATCATTTATTCCTTTCCTACAGACAAGGTCAATCTTGACAAGAAATCTGCAACCACAATCTCTTTCCTTGGTTTATCAACAATAGTCAAATCAAATTGTTGCAATAATAACAATGGCATCTTATTACCCTAGCATTGACATCAGGTTTATTCATTAAATACTTAATGGTTTCATGATCAATTTGAACCAAAGTTTGATAACTAGTGATATAATTCCTAAATTTGTTTAAAAAATGTACTACAGATAAGAGTTATTTTTCAGTGACAATATAATTCAACTTAGATCTAGAATATTCTTACTAATTAAATCGATAGCATAAGGAAATTTATCTTCCACTTGTCCTAAGACAACCCCTACAGCTTTGTCTCAGGCATCTGTGTGTATATGGAAAGGTAATACCCAGTTGGGACCCCTAAGGATGGGTGCAGTGGTCAGATTTTCTTTTAGTATATCAAAGGCTTATTGACAGTTGTTTTTCTAACAAAAATCCGAATCTTTAGCCAATAGTCCAAACAAGGGTGAAGCCAATTTGCTAAAATATTTAATGAACCTTCTGTAATACCCAGCTAATCCAAGGAAACCCCTGAAATCTCTTTGATTTTGAGGGATAGAGACCCTTTTGGTGATGGCAATATTGTTTGGGTTAACTTGTATTTCTTCCTTAGATATGGAATGGCAAAGGACAGTCCCTACATTCATCAAAAAATCACATTTCTCAAGGCTCAATGAGAGATTCGTTTCAATACATTTCTTCAAGAATTTGCGCAAATTGGAGAGAGATTTCTAAAAGTCACATCCATAAGGAGTGAAATCATCCATGTATATCTCAACAGAGTCATGAACAAGTTCAGCAAAAATACTCAGAACTGCCCTCTAAAAAGTAGCAGTGGAATTGCACAGACTGAATGGAAGAACTCTATAGGCAAAGGTACCCCAGGGACATGTAAATGTGGTCTTATCTTGGTCTTTAGGGCTAATCTCAATTTGGTTGTATGCATTAAATCCATCTAGGAAGGAGAATAATTCCTTTCCTGCATGTGATCTAGGACTTGGTCAATGAAAAGAAAAGTAAAATGGTCGTTCTTTGTAGCCTTGTTAAGTTCCTGGTAATCAACATAAATTATCCACTTCCCATTCTTCTTGGGAACTAAAACAAGAGGTGACACCCACTCACTATCTGAAATGGGGTATAGGAACCTTGCATCCTATAGCTTTTGTAATTCTTCTTTCACAATGTCCTTAAGAGATGGGTTCATCCTTATCTAGGGTTGGCACATAAGCTCGCATCCCTCTTTGATGTAAATATGATGAATACAAACTGAGGGTGCACACCTTTCATTTCCTTATAATCCTAAGCAAAAGCATCCAGGTGCTTCCTCAGTACACTGCACATTTTTCTTCCTATTTGGCCGAGAGACAAGGGTTGATATTTAGAGTTTTGGATGGGACAACCTCTACAATCTTGACATGTCCTAGACCACATTCAATAGAGCACAAGTCGGTCCAAGGACTGTTGTCAAATTCCTTCAAAAATTCATCAACTAGTATGGGAGTGGGAGGTTGATTCTGAAGGATATGGTCAATAAGGTCATCTTCATCAAGTTGTCTCCCTCCTATGAGTATGGGGTTGTGTGATACAATTCATCATCTTCCTCATCCTCTAACCATATGGGTAAATCATGTTCAATAGAATTTTTATCAACAGGATACAACACAAGTTGTTTTGATAAATTTCCATTCCTAATAGTCATGTTCCCATACCTACAACTAATGTAGGCATCAACAGTGGCCAACCAAGGTCTTCCTAATATGAGAGGATAGACATTAAAATTGGCTTTGGGCTAGAGGACCAGGAAATCGGTAGGGTACTTCCAGGATTCAATGGAGACCATGACATCCTCAATAATTCCTTTGGGAGCTATTGTGGATCTGCCTGCAAGCTGCAGCACTGTGGTGGTATTTCTAAAAGCCCCATGGAGATTGAGCTTCAGCATGGTTTCCTTAATCATCACATTGATTGCAACCCCAAGATCAATCAGGGTGTTAGGGACCATAATTTCAAGCATCAAATCAGATAGTTGTCCAACAACATTGATGGTGGCGGTATCCCTTCTTCTTCTCTCAGGCTTTTGAAACATTTTTCTTTGATAAGTGTCTTATAGATGGGAACAGCTTTAATGGCATATAGAAGGGGAATCTTGACAAAAAATATTCAATTATCTCATAAGTTCAACCTCTTATCAGGTGTGTTGATTAGGGTGAGCCAACCTTTCAGGATAGGGGGTGCATTCACTTGAGGGACACTCTCTTCTGTCTCTTCTTCAAGCTCTTTTAGTGGAGAAGGTGCGTGATTATCTGGGAGTACCCTCCCAGACCAAAGGTTGATTTCTTGGATTTTCACAGCATATTAAAAATAGGATTTTCCCCACTATAGACCTGTTGTGCCTTCTGATGGTTTGGGTTGGATTGGGTTGAGTAGTAATTTTAGGTTGCTTAGGTGGGGTATGATGAGCTAGTTGTGGTTGAGGTTGGGATGGAGGTAGTAAAGTACGAGGTTTGTTTGTTTGAGGCCTTCGCCCTTGTGAGGGGTTGCCCCATTGGAAATATTTGGATGTATATGCCTAAAAAGGATGGTTGAAGGGATGAGGAGGATATGGATGAGCATAAGGCCAAGGAGAAGGTGTGGACCATGATGGATGAGTGGAAGGGTACTAAGGCTGAAGAGCTACATTTTGATTTGGATTGTAGTGAGGATAATGTGCACCTTGATATGGATGAGGTCCTCGGGTTCTCCTTTGGTTAATGAAGCATAGATGTTCTAAACCACTTTCTACTACTTCCTGGTATACAGCCTTAAGGCCTGGAAAAGAGAGGCATTTGTTCATTGCATTTTTTTCTTCACATACTAGGCAGACTTCTATGGCATTCAATGGGCATTCATTCTTAGGATGTCTTTTAGTACATCTAGGGAAGAAAATAGCTAGTGCCCTTTCTGCTTCCTCTTGTTTCCCTTTGTAGAGTTTTTGTACATTTTTTCCTAAAAATCAACTAGCTATGATACCATGTAGAACTTTTTCGACAAATCAGCTAGCTCCTATACCATGTAGAAATTTCCACCTGTAGATCACCTAGTAATGTAATGTACTAAAGCAAAACACTTGATCTACTTCTACAACCAATTTAGCAGAAGCTTAATCGAACATGAGCAACATCAATAAGAACACATATAACTGATAAGAAGGAATCAATCACACAACATAGAGGAATTTACCCGGGGAAAGAACCTGCCTAAAACCCTATCTCTGTATTAACATACAAGTGGAAATACAGTCTGGATTACACAAAGCCTTAGCTCGGAAGCTATCTAGCTCTCAGTACAATCCCTTTGTTGCTCATAGAAAGTCAAAGGCTTCTCATAAACCTTATCCTCTGCCCTCCAAGCCTCCTATTTACTTGTGTAGTTTCCTTGGGGTCCAGTGATGTCACATGTGTGAATTGGACTCTTCACCCACTCACTAACCTCTGATCTAATTGCACAAACCTGAAGGAGATAAATCTTCAACATGGATGAGCTTCCTTTATAGGAAAAATATTCATCCAACTGATAGTACACTGTCCCTTCTCTGATCTCAACTGGGTCTCTGTCTGAACCGACATGCATGAGTTATTTAAGCTATAATATGTAGTTATCTGAAAATACCAGTTGTTACATGCATGCAATCATTAACAAACTGAATCTCATTAATGAATGAATATGATACTATGGATAATCTGGAAAATACTACACCAAACTGAATCTCATTAATTTAACAACTTGTTAAATTAATCTAACTAGACTTGACTCAGTTAACTGAGCCAACTAATTACAACTCATCATTATCTCTTTAACTGATGGATAAATTCACTAATTAATAGATAAATTGTTGCATGTCCTCACATAGACTTCAAGTTTGTTTTTCCTTAACTAATTAACTCATGGAGAATTAATTAATTAATATTTCCAAACTGCTGGTAAGACCAAAATTAATTTTACTTCCTATAGATAGACTAGGGACTGCTATAAATAGGAAGGGACCCAGAAATGCTATTTTTAGAACTTTCTATTTTTAACAGTTTCACCTCTCACACAATGTGGCCAATGACCTCACTAGCCAAACTGCTATTTTTAGACATGCTATTTTTAGCAGGTCTATTTTTAGCACATTCTAAATTTAACATTTCTTGTTGCACATTTTTCAACATTTCATAATATCCATTTACAGGGAAAAGGTATGCAACATTTCACTCTTGAAATTCTCTAACATATTCCCTATTTCATTCTTGATGGATGTTGTGGAGGGAGAGGAACTGACCAAGTTTTGGCTAGACCTACCCTTCTTCCTAACATCCCTAGAGTAATTCTTGAATACAATTATGATGTCATCATAAGGAAGTTGGTAGATAACTCCTCCATATAGCATGTTAAGGATTTCCATTACATCTTCCTTGATCCCTTGGAGAAGAACTAGCTTGAGTGACTCAGTATCAAGGGTACAATTGGCCCTCCTATAATTGAGTTGAAACCTTTCCTCACAGTCCTCCAAAGATTCATTGGGTCGAAGGGTCATCCTAAATATTTCCTCCTGTATTTCTTTGGACCTACAATAATCCTAGTATTTATCATTGAAGGTTTGTTGCATTTGGGCCCAAGTAGTGATGTTGCCTCCAAGTAGACTAATAAACTATTTGCATCTTTGAGAGTAGAAGGAAACAAATTCAGCTCCTGCTCATTAGAGGCATATTCATATGTCCTACATACAATAGCAAACTCAAACATGAAGGTGTCAAGATCCTCAGAGGTTAGGCCATGGAAGCGTGGAAGGGAAGCAGGGCTTATATTCTTCATTCTAGCCTCTCTATTGGTTTCTCTGATGGGGAAAATCTCTTTTTTCCTATTTTCAACCATGGTTTGGGTAGATGAGATAGGTTCTCCTTGTTCCCCAGTAGGTTCTTCAAAAAAATTAGGTTTCTCGGTTATAGGGTCTTTTAACTCCCCTATAGTCAGAGAGGGAAGTTCACAATCACAGAAGAAGAATGAAGGTTGACTTCTTGAGGGTGTGGGTGTTTTTGGTAAGAATTTCCCTTGTTTATCCCTTCTTCTACAAGGCATGAAAGAACAAGTTTTTTTTAATTTTTTACTTTTTCAAAGCAATAAGACTGATGCAAAGCAAGAAAACAATGCTTAAGAAGAAACAACTCCTACTTAGACACCTCCTCGGCAATAGTTCCAAAAAGTGGTGAGTCCTAGTATTGCACCAAGAGTGTTGCGACTCCCAAGGGCCCCCAACTTAAAGTATTAACTCGGGGTTCATACAAACTTAGAAGTGACAATGTTGTATGCACGGTAGGTTAGGTTCTACTCATGCCACCCTCATTCATGACATCAGATCAAGGTGTTCAGAGACCATTCCTCCAACTTAACTATAGTGAAAAACCCTAATGAAACAATTTTTAACTATGAAAGTGAAAATGTCATTCATCCAACTTTGAGATGCTAATTAACATTTCATGAGAAAAAAGATAATCTAGAAATGCAGAAATTTGAGTAAAATTGTAGGGAGATAAGTTGAAAATACAAGTTTAAAAAGTTGTTATTTTTTTTCCCTTTCTACTCCAAAAATGGTGAATCATCCCCCACAATTGACATCATCATATTGAATCCTATTGATTCTGATAAAGTTGATTTTTCTTGTACATTTTTGTTTTGAGGCCGATTTTTTACCTCCAAAATTCTCTAATGTGATGTGGCTAGAATATTGAACATATATAAGCCCCTTCACAACGTATTGGAATCCCTAGTTAGGTCTTTGGGGATAGCCTTCGTCGGTGCACTAGGGTAAATGAGACCTAAACGAGGAATTCAATAAGAAAATCTAGCAAGAATAAACCAATGAAACAAACTACTACTCGCAAAGATTTGGAACCCACAAAAGAAGCTATTGCAAATCATATTGTGGAGATGACAAATTTCCATACCATGATTTTTGTACTTTTAAGTTGAATAAAAACATATGAGAATACTATACTGTCAAACAATATTGAATGTGAAATCAGATACAAGAAGATATTATCAAGCAAAACCTGATCTCTAACCTCTGAGTACAAAGAATGGAACACATACATAACACAAGAACTAAAAGTTGAGGTTCCCCATTTGTCCATCATAAGATTAGTTCCATGAGAAACTTTTGTCTTTATTTAAGTTTTCATGTAATTTGTAATTAGAAATGAAATAGAAAACAAAAAATTCACATAGGAGATGAAAAGTCATGAGGGAAGATAAAAGGTCATGGGAAGTGAAGAGTCGCCCCATTTTGTATAAATATACCCTCATGGCTAGTTAGGAAGGACTTTAGTTTTTGGAATCCTTTAGCACCTTGTAGAGGAAAGCTAGTACATTCCTTTGGGAGATCAAGTGAATTTGGTATTTCCACTATTGGATCTCATGAATGCTTGGTGCAATGGTGTATTGAATATTTCAATTAATTTTGAGAAGCTCTTTGAGACATGGCAAGAAAATGCACTCATGTATTATTGAGCATCGTAAGACTTATCTTGTGATGACTGAATGGTATGTGATTGTTATTCATGTGTTGAAATTTAATGAACTCTTTCGTTGATTTTTGACTCCCATATTTGTTGATATTGTTTGATTATTTATGTTTTCATGATCATTGGTAGTTGAGAACTAATTCGCAATTGATAATTCAATATTTCCTTTCTTTTCATTCATGTTAATTGAATTTTTCTTACAATCTTTCTTTAAGATCCATGTCATTTACTTTAGTTGTTGATATATTCTTCATATCTTGTTCTTAAAATATCTCATAAAATTTTCAACCAAACATGGTGGTAGTTAGGACCACACACCATATGGGACTCCTATCTCAAACGGTGTAATGTATAATTGAGATTTTGCACTAGGAAGATCCCCATAATGCTGACGGTGCATTTTACCCCTCAACAATTTTGGCACTAGGAGGGTCGTCATTGTATGTCTAGCAGATTTTCTCACTCTCATCTTGAAGTATCTGAGCAAGGTAGAAATCAACTAGGTTCCTTTACCAAACCCTCCAGTATTTGAAGAACATGCTTTTGAAGAAAAACCCCCTCCCAAAAGTCCCAAGAGGTTGTATGAGGTAACTCAAGAACAATTAAGAGCTCTCAGACATTTTACCAGTGAATACACAGAAGCTTGGAATTCTTCCAGTCACCCATTTCTTGCCTCATAAACATATAAGAAGAGGGAAAACAACTCATCAAGAAGGAGTGTTAGTTGGTTCTTTCAATTATTTGGTTAAAACTTCTTTGGTTGATTTGGAAAAATATTTGGAAATACATTCTAACAAAGGAAATGGAGGACCATCAACTGGTAAAAATCTAGAAGGTGAAAACTTGGAACAATTGATAACTAGTGAAAACTTGGAAGCATTCATAACCATTAAGAATCTTGAAATTGAGAACAAAGTTTCTAATTCTAATAGTGATGGAGAACATTTGAACAACGATATATCTAGTAATTAACAATTGGCATGGACGGCCCAAGGGGCACTAAATCTTCCTGGTATTCTACACCCCTTGCCTCGCCATACGGAGAAGTTTATTACAAAGTTTGATCTAGATAATCCCACTATTGTGGAAGACCATATTAACAACTTTTATTTATTATCGAGATTTATGGATGTTTAATATAAGGATGTGGCTTGTAGACTATTTACTTATAAGTTTGAAAATAAAGTTGCAACTTGGTAGAATAGTATTCCAGCAAGATCTATCACCAATTAGGAAGATTTTAAGAAGGCTTTCTTGGAGACATTCATTGATGAGAAAGCATCAACGATGTTGTTAAAAGAGTTAAGCACTTTGAAGGTGGGTTACAAAGAAAAGGTAAAATATTTCAATCAACGTTTTACTACATTTTTTATTAAATTTCCTGTTGATGTACAACCTCACGATTCGATAACTAAAGGTTATTATATTGTTTCCCTACCTTCTCATATCACAATGTTTGTTAAAAGGGCTCAGGAAAAAATTTTGAAGCCTTAGTGGTTGAAAAATATATGATCTCTATCATAGTACACAACACTCAAGACGATTCTAAGGCTAGTGGCAAGAATCCTCAGACATTAGAAAACGAGCCTATTGAAAAGGAGGCTATTAATTTTGAAAATGTAGTTAAATCGCTGAAGAAATTGACAAATGAAGTGTCAGATATTAAGAGTTTCACTAGTGAAATTTCTTCAGGAAACAAATCTTTCAAGCCATTCTTTAAGTAGAACAACAATCCACCATCCAAAGTTTGGGTTTCAATCTCAATTTTAAAGAACTTGGAATGGATAAATTGAGTGAATCAATGGATATAATTATTAATAAGTCACTAGGTGATCAATCAATTGAAGAAAACCCTAAACAATCAAATGAAGAATAATAAGCAACCCCAGCAAAAGATGTTTCCAATACTGGGTCACCCATGTTAATGGTGGAAGTGGTTCGAGGTAGTGAGACTCAATTGGTCGAGGAGTTTTAGTTGAAGAATCTCAACCTACCAACCCCCTTAAGTCTTACAATCTAAGGATCAAAGGGCCAGTGTTTGAGCCTAGTCGTGAGGAGAAAAGTAAGGCCTTTTTTATAATAATCCTTCTTCTGAAGACTAATAATCAAAATCCGGCATCTTATCCCACAAGTAATCAGACTTCTCAATCAATATCTTCACCTAATTTGACTAAGGAAAATAGTCTGTGGGGTTCAAGGGAGTATAGTAGTGTTGAAGCCTTGAAGAAATCATGAGAAAATGTAACACTCTTTAAGATAGATCAAATACATTAGCAAAGGGTTTTAATTATCCAAGCATTCTTGCCAACTACTTCAACAAGCAAAAATCTCTTTCCGCACCTTCCAAGGATTCATCTATCACTCAACCCAAGGCTACATAAAATGGTGAATATGTTGTAAATGTGTCTAATGTTGGAGTCACTTCTAGATCTTAGACACTGGAATTCTTGCTTACATTTGAATTTTTTAATGTTAAGATCATTCAACTAGATATATGTGAACTAAAATATGTACTCATCCACCTGTCATATAATTCATGAGTACATCAATTCATTGACATTTTGGTGGTAGATATACCAAAATCCTATGGACTTTTTTATAGGAGAGATTGGTCTAGCAAGCTTCAGGGCTACTTTGCTTCAAAATGGTCTCACTTGTGGCTCCCTTACAAGGGTAAGAACAATCAGATGAGTCAACAATGAGCCACATATGAAATACACAATCACATAATTCGAGAGTCATAATGAACCGATTAGTATTGCTCAGGAAATATTGGGGAATTGTTTCTTTGAATCAAAAATTGATTGCTACCAAGCACATCCATATCAAGTCCTACCATATACATAGAACTCCTTCCTTCCAATCTAACTGCTTAAAATGAAACTTATATTATAGATGTAAATAGTTTTAGCTTAGTCAACGACATTAGTAAATATTTAAATTTGGACTCTTTATTATGATGGATCAAAAACACGGATTGAACCAATGTTGGATGCATTCTAATGGACCATAACAAGAAAAAAAACTCCGATATATTGTTTTTTGGAATTTTAATGTACCAACAACTCAAATGAATATGAAGCATTGATTTTTTATTTAAAGAAATCCATCGACTTATAGGTGGAATTTCTAAAGGTAATAGGTGATTTAGAAATACTCAGCAGGCAATTACAAAACACAATTCATTTTCTTTCACCTCATCTCAAAAACTATGAGAAAGTGGTATGGCGCCTTAGTTCATATTTCAAAGCTTTTAATATGAAATCAACGCCTAGGATTAATAATGTTGCGATTGTCACTTTAACAAATGCAGCGTCTTAATTCAACCATCTCAAGGATGGTTTTTCGACTGAAATTGTTTATAAACCTACAGTTCCTAACAACATATTGGGAGAGGCAGGAGAGAGAGGGGTTTTACTTGGCCCCAAAAACAAATTTGAGGTAAAAAAAATTTGGGTCTTGGGTCATGCTACAAAAAAAAAGGTGGAGTTTTCGGCTCTATAGAAAGGCCTAGATAGGTGAGGTGTGCTCTGATCTCCCGCCTATCCTTCAAAGTATTACCTTACTAGTCTCTCATTTTGAGCACTTAGATTGTGTTCATGTATACAAGCATCTAAATTTAATGGCCAATGCACTGGACAAAAGAGGCTTATTACTGACCCAAGGTCAAAATGAGCTAGAAAAAGGAAAGTACAAAATATCATAGAGAGCAGAGACTCAAACACAGAACACAGCACAGAACTTAGAACTCAACAACTTACTTTCATTCGTTGATTAAACAGATATTTATACATGACAGAGAAAGTTCTGGAGATAGATTGGGGCGATGGCTTCTTCAGGAAGCTTGCCCATTTTGTCAACGATTTCTAGAAACTTCATTAAAACCTCTGTTGGATTATGGCTGCTGTAATAATGTGGGTAGTTGGAATTAGTTCCTTCCAACACTCCCCCTTAATTCCAACCATAGAACAAACATACTCTTAATTGATATGCCTGCTGGTCTAAGTCTCAGCTAGGCTTACAACAAAACATTTCATTTTTGCCTTCTTGCTAAAGGGTCCATGCTTGTTCCTTTTCTTTTTTTGGTGCAATTTCATCTTCACCTTTGTTGGTTTTCTTATGAAATTCCTTTGCTCCTTGTTTACGTACTTATCGTCAACAATCTCTTCTAGATTGGGATGCAATGCAAGATCCCAAACAAGATAATCTAATTCATGCTCTCCCCACTTTCCATGAGGAGCCACCAAAATGCACTCATCCTCGAACATGAGTGGCCTCGGAACAACATCCATGGTAGTATCCTCCACAATCGCAGTCATCTTGAAAGTAGATCCAATAAAACTTCTAACAATTGGGTTATGAGAGAAGCAAGTTTTACTCAAAGTGATTTCTTCAACAACGTGATCCTCAAAAACATGGGTGATTTCTTCAACAACATGAGTGATTTCTTCAACAACATGACACTGTTTGTCAAAGATTTCTTCGAACTCAAAAATACTGCCAAACCCAAATGGGTTCCTGAGAAAATGATCATCGAAAGGATCATTGTCAAAAAAGTCTAAAAAGATAGACATATCAGCTAGGCTTTAATTTTCCTTAAACTCTGGCGAGCTTTGACTTCAGAATAGCACCACTCTTGGAATAGCACCTCTCGGCTCTACCTCTTGCTTCCTCGGATGCACACCACACTTTCACTGCCCCACTCTTCTGATCAGCGTTTTCCACCAACAATTTCACCTTCAAATTAAATCAATGATGAGGTCTCAGCGGCCTTTTCCAGCACAGGTCGCTTCGATGTCCAAGAAAACTTTATAACGGCCTCTTCTCAAAGCTCTCCTCAAAAGAGCAATAGGAACTTCATGGAAACGATAGGATTTACTCCACAGGCCAGCAAATAGTATGGCCAATTCCACAGCTAACTCAGCGCTCTTATGCGCCCTCACACACCACTCCATGGCACCGCGCACCACCAAGAATCTATGCACGGCCAAAAAATCTTAACACATCCACAATAGGCATAAACAGCCTCACTAATCTTCAGTCTCAGACCTCCGGAGAACTAACCGCTGACTCCAATAGCGCTCACACTCTACACTACACTAGGATAGTGCTTCCACGCCTCCAAATAGTTGTTGATCACACAACAACTCAGCGCCATGACAAAGAACACTGAAGGCTCTTTAAAAGAGCTTGCATGCTCCTAGGCTCACCCATATGCCCTCTTCTGGACAACGCTGGACCGCACACGCAACTCCACAGGGCGACCACTCAACAACTCACTTGAGCTCTGATTCCAAACAACAAAACAGTTAGTCTCTGCATAGCGACACTCCATGTCACGCGGAAACAGCAATGACAACTCTTGAGGTTATTCTTCTTGACCTTTAAACACAACTCTACTCTTCAAACAACAGATCTACAAGGCTTCCCCTCTGGTGACTAGACCTCTTCAAGCCACGTGGATTCGGCACTACTTCAAGCAACTCCACGTCGGGTTACATAATACTTCTAGCGCTACTCCAGAAGAAAGAAATCAACATCTCCACTACGTCACCAGACCAAGCAACGACACTTCCACGTTCTATCCTGCTCCTCACACGGCTTGCTTATTATCAGCAGCCACTCACAACCAGTGGACATCACACACTTCACTTAGGCGTTGGCTCGTTGGCCTTTAAACTTTTCAGCTGGGCTCAGGTTTACGCCTCCTTCTGCCAGGAAAGACTCCAACAACCCTTCACAACAGCCCATCAACACAGGACTTAATGCCTCCTCAACACACAATATTCGACATGGTCTTCAAACACAGTGATTGACACCCTGG
This sequence comes from Pinus taeda, assembly GCA_000404065.3. Lineage (NCBI taxonomy): Eukaryota > Viridiplantae > Streptophyta > Pinopsida > Pinales > Pinaceae > Pinus > Pinus taeda. Next base: position 148,318 of record APFE030828338.1, read on the forward strand.
CAGACGCACATCAAGGCTAGCCACACCGCTCCGCCTCACCTCACAGCCAGCTCTGTGACCTCACATGGTGATATCTCCACACACGCTAAGCCGAAACCCTCAGCTCCAATACCATATCAAAGAGAGCAGAGGCTCAAACACAGAACACAGCACAGAACTTAGAACTCAACAACTTACATTCATTCGCTGATTAAACAGTTTATACATGACAGAGAAAGTTTTGGAGATAGATTGGGGCGGTGGCTTCTTCAGGCAGCTTGCCCATTTTGTCAATGATTTATAGAAACTTCATTAAAACCTCTGTTGAATTATGGTTGTTGTAATAATGTGGGTAGTTGGAATTAGTTCCTTCCAACACAAAACCAACTACATTCCTTAACTATGATGAGAGCTCCAAGCCGCTCATTTTTTAATTCATATCTCGCTCCAGATGGAAGCTCCCTATGTCAAAAGGATGGTACAATCGGCTTTTGAATTAAATGGTTTCAATATATTTGTGTTATATCAAGAAGTATTTGGATCTGGATTGTCATTTTTCTTCGTTTTTGTGTATTAAATCCTTCCTCTAGGTGTTTCGCTCAATCTTATAAGTATTTTGATTTCCACCCTCCCTATGTTCTTTGAAGCATCAACATTTCTTTCATCTAATGCGAGGCTAGTTGGAAACCGATACAGATTTGGTGATTTCCTTTTTGAGTTGTGAGATAGTGTTAATAGCGCCACTCAGTATTTTCATTCCTGAGTCTTCTTAGCATCTGAAGGAAAAATATTGGTGGGATTTGAGATTACTCCCTTAGATGGGCTCATGGAAGTGTCTCAATTTCGATTATAAAGAGGAATCTATGGCCTACTAATTCTTTCATGGAAAAATCAGTCTGATTGGCACTGCATAGTAGAAGAAGCCTTTTGGTGTGATTAGGATTCAAGTGCAGTGGTTTTCTATCAACGTGGCAGATCTTCAACATGTCCTAGAATGTAGTGATGTTGGTCAACTGATTGACAATATTTTGGATGCAATGGAGGTGTTGACGGTGGCTAGACAACAAGATGATATGGCTAAAATACAACGTCAATCCTCTCAGCTTCTTGTGGAAGAAAAATTCCTTAGGCTTCTGGGACGCTTAGAAATTTCTTTAAATGAACTCCATGAAGAATTTGTTTTCCTAAGTTCTTGGATTACTGCTCTTAAAAATTCAATGGTTGGAAATGCGCGGGTTTAAGGGTGGCATCAGCTCTAGCGTCGCTCCCAACAAAAAGAAGCCCCATCACCTGTTAAGGAATGACACTCCTGGAAATGGTAATTGTTAATGGATATCTCGAGTTGGTTCAATTTGTTTTTTGATCAAGTCATCCTAATGATATATGTTGCAATGTAAATACTTCCTAGTTTTATGGGTTTTTTGTTGAGTTATAAGCAAATACATCTTTAGTCCAAGAAAGAAATGTGACCTCAGAGCTTGCATAAATTTTGTCTGGCCCAGTGAATATTTGCATTGTTTGAAATCAGAAAGATTGTCTAAGGGTTTTGGCCCATAATCCATATTTTGTTAATATAAATCTATATCCATATCTTTAAAAAAAATGATGAACAACATATTTTTTATTTTCTCACCAACAAAGATATGTTCAAGGGCGTAGCCATTAATGAAGAAGAACACGATAAATCTCTAGAGGAAAGAGCCAAGATGCAAGAAGGAATTATATGCAAAAAGGTTTCATACCATTAGAGAAAATCTATGATTTACAGAATCATTTTAGAGCACCTCCCAACACCAAGACACAAAGTTTGACACCAATGCATGAGTAGATAAACCCGGGGACGGAAGAAGAACGCAATTTTGTAAATATTGATACTTGTTTGGTCATTTATTCAACTCTTCAAACAATACTGATATGTTTCTGCCTGGGCATACGAAAACCTAAAGACTTATGAGACCAAAATTATCCAACATGTGATTGCAATCAAAGGTGTCAAACCTTTTCAGCACAAATTACGAATGGTACATCCAACCTTGGAACCTTTGATACAGAAAGAATTGAAAAATTTGTTGGATGCAAAAAAATATTTTTAAAGTATGGAATTATACTTGGATCTCTACTTTGGTTCCCGTTAGGAAAAAATTTGGTGAAATTCGTTTGTGTATACTTTCGCAATGTGAATCATGTGTCAGACAAAAAAAATTAGCATGTCCCAACAATGGAGCAAATTCCTCAAACCATCTCTGGTTCTGAAATGTCCTCATTACTTGATGGGTTTTCTGGCTATAATCAAGTCAGTGTCTAAGCAATCACATTTGCATTCAAGCAAATGCCTTTTGGGTTAATTATGCTAGGGCTACCTTCCAAAGAGCTATGGATATTGCATTCAAGGGGCTAAAAGGACAAAGTGTGGTTGTTTACTTAGATGATGTCATTTTATCCTCTAAGAAAAGATCTAATCATTTGTGTCATATCAGACAAATCTTTGAACGTTGTAGAAAGTATGGAATATCACTCAATCATAAGAAGATAATTTATGTTGTATCAAAAGGTAACCTCTTGGGTCATATCATAGCTCGAACTGGAATAATTGTGGACCATGCACAACTTATAGTAATCATTCATATTCCCTTCCCAAATGGAAAGAAGGCAATGTAGTCCTTCTTGGCAAAAAATAATTTTGTTTTAAAATTGATCTCAGATTTCGCCCAAATCATGAGACCGTTGCAAGACGTGATAAAGAATGATTCCACCTTCAAGTGGAATCAAAGAGAGAAGGATTCCTTTGCTAAGAGCAAGGAAGTTATCATTGAGGTTCATGCCCTCTTTAGCCCAAATTTAGATAAAGACTTCACGCTCTATACGTTTGCATCAGATTCTTCACTTGTTGCCATTCTTATGCAAAAGGATGGTGAAGAAAATGAATAGCCTATTTTATTTTATGAGCACTATGATGTAGGGATCTGAATTGAACTACTTTGACATGGATAAACAAGCTTTTGTAGTGTACAAATCCATCTAACACTTCAAGCCTTACATTCTAAAGAGTCATTTGAAATTGATCATTCCTCATCCGACAGTAAGATCTCTATTCATATAAAAGGATTTAGGGGAACAAAGAATGAATTAGATGGCAACTTTGCAAGAGTATGACATAGAGTTCAAACCAACTCACGCAATCAAAGGTCATCCTTCGTGTAGTCTATTCACAGAAGCCACAGATCCACAAGAAGAAGGAATGATGGGTTGGGAAGGAGAACTAGACTTGTACAACTATGATTCTATTCATGCACCAAGTACACAAACATCATGGTACACTAAAATGAGGCAATACTTAGAAGAAGGTACATTTCCTTCATGCTTGATAGTAAAGAAAAAATGATCCATCGGACTTAATTCCACACCTTACTAGTTGGTTCAAGGATTTTTGTTTAGAAAACACCATAATGGAGTTTGTTTGTGATGCTTGAAATTGTTTGAGGCAAAGAAAGTATTGAAAGAGCTTCATGATGGCCCAGTTGGAGGTCATTACGCCAATGAAACCACAGCACATAAATTTATTCAAGTGGACTATTATTGGCCTATGGTATTTAGAGATGCTCATGCTTATGCTCGTAAATGTGATGCTTTCCAAAAATGTGTTGGGAGAAAGAAAATATCAACAACCCCACTACAACAGATCGCAATAGAAGAACATTTCCAATAGTATGGATTAGACATTATTATCGATATTTTCCCACACTCATCGAAGTAGCACTAATATATACTCACGGCGATAGATTATTTAAAAAGATGGTTCGATGGCATCCCTTTGAAACAAGGTAATGATTAAATGGTGATGCAATTTATCGAGCAAAGCATTATCACCAGGCTTGGCATTCCAAATTCAATTGTCTTTTGTAATGCCATGTATTTCTCATCTTTAAAATTGTATGAGTTTGCTTTAAATAAAGGGATTGTTCTTAAACATTCCTCTAATAATTCTCTCCGAGGCAACTGATTGATTAGGTCTAGTAATAAAAATATTATCTTAATCATTAAGAAAATTTTGCTTACTCAACAAAGGAATTTCCAAAACGCTTATTCAAATGGCATGTGCATTGATTGATTCACACCTAAGACTTCCCTAGGTAATTCTCCATACTTCCTGGTCTACAGAAAGGAGGCAATCCTTCCTTCTCACCTCTACCTACCAGCGTTACAACTCGCCTAAGAATTGAGAGGTAGGCCTTGCCCCATCATGAAAAGTAGGTTTGACACCCTCCTGAAACTTGAAGAGGAAAGGGAAAAGACACGCTAATTTTGGCTCTCATCAGTTACACATCAAACAATGGTTTTACAAGAGATATGCAAGTGATAAGGAATTATGTGCAGGTGATCTTGTTTTAAAATGGGATAAAGGTCATAAAGACAAGGGAAAACACACTAAATTCCAATCCTTGTGGTTTGGTCCATTCCAAATCCATGAGAAGCTTTGTCGGCATACTTACATATTGCAAGCCTTGAACAAAGAAATCGAGTCCCTCCCTATCAACAACAAATATATAAATCTTTGCTTCCATTAGTAACTCGTCGAGTTGTTGTTCTATCTGTACATATTTCATTTCTTATGTCCATTGCTTTGTTTCATTCCAATTATACATTTGCATTTGTTTTCCTTCTGCACTACTCTTTCGATTTTATTTTCATTCCCTTGTACATAAATAAGAAGCCTTGTACATAAATAAATGGTTTGTCTCAAGAATTCATGAACATATATCAAATTTTTTAAATGCAATTGTGGTAACTGCTCAATGATTGGCTGACATTAGACCTTCTATTGGTTCAGTCTTGAAAATCCTAATCAGTGAATGATATTTGAATCAAAAATACAAATAGGAACATGTGAGGGAGCTCCAATATGTTGCAATATCCTACATTCTTAGTAGGATCTTTGTCACTTAAATTGATCTTACATTGATGAATGGTGTGCTAAATGTGTCAACCCAATTGTTAGAGAAGGGATAGAGAGAAAATTATGAAAGCAAGAAAAACCATTTTAGAAAATCTTAAAGTTTCTAAAACACAAAAAACAACCATTATGGCCATAAAATAAGTCGAAATCCTCCATGCTCCCTCGCACAATGAACGTCCAAATAATGCAAAAGTGCATGAAAAAAAATACTAATAAAGGGTAAAGGCTTGAGAAATTCTTCCTAGACAGAGAGTTGATGCAAGCAACTTTGTCGAGGCTACAAACACTCTCTAGCAATGAAGAAATGATTGTGATTTCTTGCATGACTTCTTCGAGGCTATGGATGCTCACTAATAGTGGAGAAACACTAGAGACTTATATCAAAACTATGAACATATTAATCTTGCATATATAATATTTCTATCCCCTATCAAAACTTTTGGTGTCTCACTAAAATCTCTTGATGTGTTATAAACTAGACCAAGGAAAATGATGGAGAGACTAAAATTTATAAGAGGGGCTAAACAACTCAATTATTGGGACTCATAAGTATGGACCAATACATCCTAATGATTATATTCTATCGTAATAAGGGCTGCATAGAGATGTTGAGGTCATGTATGTGAATCGCCCATTGTTGTAGGTGCTACAACGACACCAATTCTTGACGTTTTCCAAAATTTGGAATCCCCCTCTTTCAATCTTCAAAAGATGAAAATGTTATTTGAATGGAAAAATATGAAATGGATCATTTAAGGGAACTCAAATATGTTGCAATATCGTGCATCTTTAGTAGGATATGTGTCACTTAAGTTGGTCTTATGTTGATGAATGGTGTGCTCAATGTGTCAGTCCAATTGTTAGAGAAGGAACAGAGAGAAAATTATGAAATCAAGCAAACCCATTTCAGAAAATCTTAAAGTTTCTAAAGCACAAGGAACAACCTCTATGGCCATAAAATAAGTTGGAAACATTCATCCACCCTAGCACAATGAACGTCCAAATAATACAAAAGTGCATGAAAAAAGAAAAATAATAATAAAGGGTATAGGCTTTAGAAAGGCTTCATTCATAGAGAGGTGATGTAAGCAACTTTGTTGAGGCTATGGACGCTCGCTAGAAATGAAGAAATGTTTGTGATTCCTTGAGTGACTCCATTAGGTTTATGGATTATCACTAGCTTTGGAGCAACACCAAAGACTTATATCAAAACTTTGAACACCTTAAGCTCGTATATATAATATTTCTATCCCTTATCAAAACTTTTGGTCCCTGACTCAAATCTCTTGATGCGTTATAAACTAGACCAAGGAAAGTGATGGAGAGACTAAAATCTATAACCTCGCCTAAACAACTAAATTAGTGGGACCCATATGTATGGATCAATACTTCCTAATGATTAGACTCTACCGTAATAAGGGCTAAATAGAGATGTTGAGGTCATGCATGTGAATCGCCAAATTGTTGTAGACACTACAACAACCTCAATTTTTTGGCATTTTCCAAAATATGTAGTCTCCCTCTTTGAATCTTCAAAATATGAAAACTAAATGATCCCTTTGAGCTCTCGTCTACTTGTTTAAATCTGACCAAAAGAACTTGTCACAAATTCCTACTCTTAGTCAAATACATGGATCTTAGTTATGTGATAAGTGTGCACTCTTGCAATCCCAAACTATGCTATTGCAAGATTAGATCCTCGATTTGCGATAAAGGTGCACCTCCGCAGGATAAACTACAATATTTCAATCCAACTTGCTAAAGTGAAACTATGGGAAATCCATCGCACCACTTTACTAGTCTTCACAAAAATTTTTCACAAAACCGCATTTATGGTGTCGATACCCTTGCACATGTGGCAAAAAATATATGAAGGGGTCCCCCCAAGTCATTTTACACTACCTTTTTTGCTCAGAACCTGCTACTACACAGCGTAAGGAGCCCTCTTTTGCTCAGAACCTGCTACTACACAACGCAAGGAGCCCTCTTTTGTTGTGATCTACCTCTGCAGCCTACCACAGCAATTAGAGTGCTCGCATCCAAATAAGTTGTCACATCCTCCCATGTTAATTTGTGATTTTTTCATTTCATATTCCATATTTTCAATTACCCTTATCGTTTCGCCTTCCAAACACTTCATCTACCCCATGGCCTTAACTCTATTTATACCCTCAAAGCCTCTTTTTCTCATTGTCCTCTCCCATGGCCTTATTGTTCCCTTGCCCATACTTAGTCAATTTTTGTAGGCATGCTAAGTCCCCATACTCAGCATTATAGGCACGAAATCATTTCGCCATCTCGTAGTGGCAACAATTTCATCAACTCGCCACTTCAACACTTTACTCTGCGATAATTGTGCATCTGCATTGTTTCTTATCACGACTTAGCCTTTCTACCATAGATAGTAGTTTATTTGCCTTATCGCAAAGTGCTTCTAAAATTTGTGACTACGACCATTGGCTCCCATGTAACCGCGGCTTGACACTACAAGTTGTGACTATGTGACATGACTTGATACTCCTTGTTATCGCATCCTATCACATGTACTCGCGATAGCGCTAACCTTAACGCAATCTATATCCCTAGAAGATGATACACCTTTGGTTGCATTGTTTTCCTTAATTGCAATATGTCTCTACAGTTTGTGACTAAGGCTTTCCCATCGTGCCACCTTCTTCTATCGCAACTTTTCTCCGTAGTTTGCGACTAAGCCTATCACATTGTAATTTCACAATCTGCAACACATGCTAAACAATGAATAGTTTTGTGATTTTGCCTAACTTTTTGCATTGCCATGAATATATTTGAAATGTCAAGTATAGTGGATCTTGAATGTTTCAACATCTCCTCATCAACAAAAGATATAGTTCCACAAACCAGAAGAAGACGTGAAAAGGAGACAGTTGAAAGTAGTATCAAAGGGGTTGTTGAAAGTTCCTTTGTCAAAGTGCCCATTTATGTTGATATTTCTATGTTATGTAGATAAATCAATGCCTATGACGTGGGCAGATATATCAAGCATTCTTCGGGAAAGAGGTACCCAAGGAGGAGGAAAATTGTGAAGTATATATTAAGATCAAGTCATGGTTTCATAAGACAGCGGCACATCCACCCATTCTACCATGCACCAAGACCATTGAGTGGATCATTCAGTGCACTGATGAGAAAGATATGAAAATAAGGAATTACCATGGTGTCACAATAGCAGCATTCACATCATTTGTTGTTTTTTAATATTATAAGATGTTGAAACACCATTTGGTTTATAGTGCAAAATGGTATTGTAACTTCTTTAAGCCAAACAAGGACATCCTTAAATCTTGGTCGCTTGCATTAGAGAAATTTTGAGATCAAAAATGGGCCTCAAAACAAAAATGTACAATAAAAATCAAATTTATAAGAACCAATAGGATTCAATATGATTATGTCAACCATGGGAGATGATTCACCATTTTTGGTGTAAAATGGTAAAAATAAATAAATAAATAAAACTACTTTTTCAAGTCATATTTTCAACTTATCTCCCTATGATTTTACTCAAATCTTGAGCGGGAATACTCATTGGATGCAAAATTTAATTTTGCATTGAAGGAATACCCATGTTGCATACTTTCTATTGACCCTACTACACAAAAAATGTGAAATGCATGAAAAAACATTATTGCAATCACATTTTTCATGTATTTCACATTTTTCGTATAGTAGGGTCCATCGAAAGTATGCAATATGGGTACTCCTTAGATGAAAAAATAAATTATACATCCAACAAGTGATCCTGCTCAAAATTTGAGTTAAATTGTAGGGAGATAAGTTGAAAATACGAGTTGAAAAAATAGTTTTTCATTTCTTCCCTCCAAAACTTGATGAGGTAATCTAATCTTACTTTATTATTTTATAATATTTTTTAGGATGACCATTTTAGACCTCAAAATTTCTCTAATGAGTCTAGCAAGTTTAGATATCGAGCCGACGATTTTTTTAGCAAAATTAAGATGTTAAGGAAAGCATATCAAATGTTAGCAGCCATGTTTTGTAGGATATATGGGAGACTAGATGTAGAATCCTTTGAAGATGTCTGGTTGTGTATGATGTATGCATGTTCCACCGAAGAAACTGTTTTTAATGGGGCGAACATCAAGTCACCATCAATCCAAGCAAATGTTAAAAGAGCAAAGCAAGCCTCTAACGCAGAATAATCAAAGTTCTATATGGCATTATATTTGTTGGATGCCACATGTGTAAGATGCAGATATGAGGTGTTAGGTTGGAAGTGGACATTTTCTCAAAAGACCCCATCGTGCACATTTACTGTAAGAACTTGTGGGATACAGGATATAGGGGAATGTATGATCGCAATACTATGTATTTTATTTGCACAGTATACCAGAAGCTCTTTGATACAGAGCCACCCTACATGCCAGATAGGGAAAGGATGTAGTTACAAGATGTTAATTGGTTTACTCCTAGGGACACAATATACATAAGAGTATTTGGAGCTTATAAACCCCCTCATCAGTTGCCTTTGTTTATCATTGAAAAAATAGCATCACAAGAGGTGGCATATCCACTTACAACAGGATTGATCGACACACTAGCAAAGGCAAAGAAAGCTCCTCGGCTGACATACCCTTTGTGTATAGGAGCATACTGTATGAAAAGTTTAAAAGAGGCGAAAGCAAAAGAAAAAGACTTAAAAATGTTTCAATTTTGGTGAACTCAATGTTCATAGGTATGATTCAAAAGGTATTGCCACCCAGCACTAGTAATCAATCAGGGATGGTTGGTCATATACTCTAAGTACTAACGTAAATGAAGACAAAGTGAAAAACTTCTCCAATGCTACCAAAGCAATTGATGTAGACCTAGGAATCAGCCCTTCTAAGCATACTAATAACCCAGAAATGGTCGAAGAAGAATCTTCACAAATAATGGACACAAAAGAGAATAAATTTGCATTGAAGAGGAAGCAAGAACAAGAAGTTGCAAAGAAGGAAAGGCTAAAGAAACAGAAAGTTGAACAGAAAGAAGAAAAAAGACAAGCAAAAGAAGAGGTAGCCAAAAAGAAAGTAGAGGTCGCCAAAATAAAATCAGAAGAGGAGGTAGCCAAAAAGAAAGAAGAAGAAAAGCAAAAGCGAGAGGTAGCAAGAAAACAAAAGCTAGAGGCTGCAAGGAAGAAGAAAAAAAGAGGATGATTTGGGGTAGCATCAAATGTGCTCTAGCCACGAAAATTGGTGGAGAGGCTAAGGCACATGAGATCTCCAATACCCAGAAAGAGTTTGGGCAGATTCTAAACAGTTTGGGAGATATTAAAATAATTAATATTTTTAATGGAGTCCCTAATTCTAAACTTAGGGAAAATAAAATATTAATGTAAATTAATATAAAATTGTGTTAGAATGGTCCAAAAGCCATGGATCAAGTAATATCTAATCTTAGTTGTTAATTAGGGACTTAATCTCAGTCGTTAATTTGTCAACGAGAAAAGTATAAGAGGAGGCTCGAGGGTCACTTGGAGAACACACCAAGAGATCAAGATTTTGACTTTCTGGAGTTGGGTTTGCTGAGAAAGTTGAGAGAGTGATCAAAGTTGCAGCTGAGGGGCAGTGAATACAGAAGCAGAGAGGCAGAGATAGCACCAGAAGGATCAGAGCAGTAGCTGGAGAGAGGGACGCAAAACTAGCCAAGGGTTCACACAGAGCCAGCCAAGGCTCACGTAAAGGTAGCCAGGAGTTGCGTAGTGCCTCAGAGGGCCAACGTGAGTGACGCAGAGGACCATAGGGTTGACGCAGTGCCTCCAAAGGCTGACGAAAGACAAGTCAGAGTGGCGTTGGGCTAACGATGGGCCAAAGAGAGTTGACGCAGTCCCTAGAGGCTGACATTGGGGTTTCGTGGGGCAAATTGGAGCTGTAGGGTTGCCTGAGTGTTTATTCGGGGTTTCAGCCGAAACATTTGTCTACGACTGAGAGGTACTACTGTCGAGATTATTCTCTATTGGGTGAGTCCGTTTTGGCACCCAGATTGTATTCAGAAACTGCATAATAATAAAACCCTCAGATAGTTGCACCGGTTTTCCCGCATTCAGTCTTTCCGAGGACATTGGTCCAAAAACAACGGTGTCACTTGTGTGCTTGTTTTGTTTCCTTTAGCTAATGATGTGTAATGTGTTGAGCATGTACTTGTATTTATTTTCAGTATTTACATGGTAAATAACTTGTTAATTAATCAGAACAAGTAGGCAGAAATAAATCAGAAAAGTACATGAAGGGTTTCTAACAGATAGACTTAGAAATTTCAACAAAGGAAGCAAAGAGAAAATAAGAGGAGGAAATGAAGAAAAGAGAAGAAGAAAAAATGGTCAGGAAACTTGAAGAAGAAAGGATTGCCAAAGAACTAACAAAATAAGAAGTAGAAGATGCCAAAATAAACCAGCTAGAACAAGAGGAAATAGAAATCATACTACCTAATCTAGATGTTGCTCATCCCACACCTATCACAAGTGGGCATTTCCTACTTGAAGAAATGGGAGTCACATTTGAAGAAGAATATCATGTATTGGACCTCTCAAATTTCAGATTTGATCAGTTCAAAAATTGAATATCTCAAGAAAGGTAGAAGTGCCTAGAAAGACAACCAAGCAAGACAATATCAGTGACTACAGAAAGGCACATTGTGATGGACACCACAGTAAATCCCATAGCAATAGTTTCTGTCATATTCAGATTCTCCACTGCTACCAAGAAAAACGTAGAACATTTCGTAAATGAAGTGAAAGAGTTGAAAGAGAGCTTGGCCACTACATAGTAGGAGAATGATATGTTGAATGCAAAGATCCAAACTTTGTTAGCCACAAATTCCCACAAAGGAGACTTCTAAGGAGTTGCTTTGAAGGAAATAGGAGTGGTGGAAAGATCCATGAAATAAGTTTATGGACAAATGATCATCCTCCTTAAGATAGTAGCTTCACTAGTAGCAATTCAAAGAGAACTCAAAAGAAGAAGAGGCATTGGTAGAACAAGCCTTAATAGTAATAGATTGCATTCATGGATGGAGCTCTGAATACCCTAATGCACCAATGGATTTAATAAGAAAAGATAGGATGGGTGTGGAGCTAGACAAGGAAAAGGTTAGAATGAATTTGTAATCACATGGAAATCTAGGAAGAGATGTGGCTAGAATATTGAACATATATAATCTTCTTCACAATGCATTGGAATCCTTGGTTAAGTCTTTCAGGATAGCCTTCATTAATGCACCAGGGGAATTGAGAGATGAAAAATAAATTTAGCAAGAAAATCTAGAAAGGATAAATGCAATGAAACAGGCTGCTACACATGAAAATTTGGAACCCACAAAAGATGCAATTGCAGATCATATTTTGGAGACAAGAAAACTCCATATCATGCTCTTTGTACTTTTAACCTGAATATAAACAGATGAGAAGACTATAATGTTGAACAGTCTCGAGTGTGAAATTAGATCTGAGAGGATATTATCAATCAAACTTTGATCTCTTTCCACCAAGTACAAAGCATGGGACACAATAACACAAACTAAAAGTGTAAGTTCTTCATTTGGCCATCTTAAGATTAGTGCCATGGGAATGTTTTGTCTTTATTTTAGTTTTCATGTAATTTGTAATTAGAAATTGAATAGAAAACAAAAAGTCACATAGGATATGAAAAGTCATGAGGGAAGATGAAAGATCGTGAGAAGTGAAGTCACCCCATTTTGTATAAATATACCCTCATGGCTAGTTAGAAAGGTATTTAATTTTTGGATTCCTTGAGCACCTTGTAGAGGAAAGCTAGTACATTATTTTGAGAGATCAAATGACAATTTGGTATTTTCCACTATTGGATCTCATGAACACTTGGTGCAATGGTGTATTAAATACTTCAGTTAATTTTGAGAATCTCTTTGTGTTAGAAAATCAAAAAGGCTGAAAGATTTTTTTATGTTGATAATTACTTGTGATATGTTTGTGTTCTTATTAACTTTCTTATGATCTTTTTTTTATCTTTGTTTCATCACGAAATCATCAAAACAAAACACAAAGATCAATGACACCAGATGTAGGCACTCAACGAAGGCTAAAACCCCTCTATAGGGGAAAACCCAGTCAAACTCTTCCACTAGCAAATTCAGGTTGAGATAGACCAAGGCCCTAGACCAAAAAACCTTCCTTCTCCACCAAGTCAACCTTCCAATATGTTTCGACAACCTTTAGTAATCTCTTCTTGTCCAACAGCTACATCCCAGCAACAAACTAGAACTTCAACCCCAACAACTTCAAAATTTTGTCCTAGCTACAATCCAGAAACTTCGCATCTATGAGAGATAGATTGCCCAAGAACTTGACTCTAGTCTTCCAACTTCTTCAATCCTTCTCTAACAACTTCGCTATTTTTTTCTGCCTCCAACAACTATACATCGAACTTGTCGAGTGAGAGTGCTCCAAATGAGTCGAACTACTACATTTATATAGTTTTTTTGTGAGGTACTACTCCCTTGATGAGGCTAACTTGTCATTTTTGAGACCGGCTTGTTGGAGGCCTAAAAGACGTAATTTAGATAAAAATAAATTTCGTTCTTGACATATGAAGCTCAAGAACGATCATTTACATTATACATGGACAAGGACACTTGACATAAACCCTCAAAGCCTATAATGGAGGCTTTAACCTATAAACCATTAACCCAAGCATGAAACTCATGATTTAATAAGTCATATTCTTTTATAATAAAAAATATTTCTTTCTTTTGACAAATACATTACATCATGACACAAATACAATTATGAAGACCAACACTAGTTACATTCTTCAACACTCGCTCTTAACTACGGAGGTATTCATAATTACATACACAAAGAGGTACATGGAAGATCTCAAAATGATATGCTCTATGAAGAGTCACAGCGCACGTAGTGCTACAAATTAGATACATGACCAGGGTATTTTAACTGAGTGGGACTAAGGTGGACTCAAGCTTTAGCCACTATAGGTACCATCAAGCTTTTAAGCCCTACCACCAACCCAGGGATCTAAGTGTGTATCCAAGGTCAGAGCTCCATTACCAACACCACCCTCCCTACTTCGGGATCTAGACATCAACACATAAGTCGGCCAGATGTCCTCCCAAACATCCTTCCATAAGATACTTCATCTCTCCTAATCAACTAAATCAAAGATATTCGCCAATCTAAGCATGCTTCAAACGTTCAACCTTTTATGGAGAGATCCTGCACAATCACAACCCCAATCAATAATAAACCTTTAAAGACATTCAAGTAAACACAAATCTTCGAGGTCCTCAATCATTTAGATGTTTCTTATATCATCATCAAGTTATCCAAATACATCTTGTCAGAAGCTTTCTTCTTTCACTTCTTCAGCAACACCAAATACAACCCCAGTACTTCTCAAGTCTTTTGTTTGCAACTTCATGACTCACAAACATTCGTATGTAGTACTTTCATTCATTTGGTTTCATTCTTACTTCACAGTATTCGTTGTCATAAAATAATGCAAAACTTAATATAAAATGATATGTGAGGGATAGTATTCTCTAAGAGTCTTTGGCAAATAGAACTTCGATTTTGGATTCTCCAGGCTTGTTTCTCTTAAGTAGAGCTTCATTAGCAATATTCGCATGTTCTATTTCTCTCTTCTTATTCCTTGGATCTTCAAGGCAATGACTTTTGTAGTAACTCATCTTATGACAATTGTAACATTCAAACTTGGATAGGTTAACTTTCTTCTTTGGTCCTTTGAACTTCTTGAAGGTTCCCTTCTTCTTGTGATGAGCAGAATAGGAATGAGAGGTGATTTCTTCATCATCCTCCTTGTTGTTTACTAATAATATATGGGCTTCTTTTTTACTGCATGCATTCCACATTTGTTTAAATGTTGGAATATCCTTCCAACTGCTAATTCTTGATGCAAAAGCACTCCACGATTTTGGTAGTCCTAGAAGAGTAGCAACTACGAACTCCTTTTATGGTACAACTTCATCTATTGCTTAGAGTTCATCCCTTATTCTAGATATCCTTACAAAGTATGATGATACAGTGTCGTCTCTTGTCATCCTTATTGAACTTAGTTCATTATTGAGACTTGTTATTTGACCCATGTTCTTGATGATGAATAATTTGGAGACATCCTCATACCTTGATTAGTAGATTCTATATTAGATATGTAAGGGATGAGATTGTCCTTCACTCCATCTACAATTAAGTTCATGACCAAGATAGTGCTTTCCTTGTATTTTCATTTTCTTGCTTCATTTGTTGGTTCCTTGACTTTTCCTTGAACAAAATCCAACACTTTGTCTTGTAAGAATAAGATCTATTCTCTTCTTCCATGCCCTATAGTAGGAGGCTCCTTCTAGCTTGTCTTCTTACTTCATTGAGTTTATCACATTGCAATATTCTACTCCTTGTGACATTTCTTGAAAACCATTTCTTATGTCTCTCATTTCAATAGATCTTTAGTCTATCTATTTCTTCTTCTTCACCTTAGCTATGATACCATGTTATAATATCATAAAAGCAAAAAGATTTTCTTATATTGATAATTACTTGTGATATCTTTATGTTCTTCTTTTATCTTTGTTTAATCAAACAATCATCAATACAAAACACAAAGATCAATGACACCAGATGTAGGCACTCAGACAAAGCTAAACCCCCTCTATAGGGGAAAACCCAGTCAAACTCTCCCACTAACAAATTCAAGTTGAGAGAGACCAAGACCTGTGACCAAAAGACCTTCTTCCTC
The DNA here is from genome assembly GCA_000404065.3 of Pinus taeda. Classification (NCBI taxonomy): domain Eukaryota; kingdom Viridiplantae; phylum Streptophyta; class Pinopsida; order Pinales; family Pinaceae; genus Pinus; species Pinus taeda. Next base: position 164,029 of record APFE030828338.1, read on the forward strand.
CACCAAGGCAACCTTCCAATATGATTTAGCAACCTTTAGTAGTCTCTTCTTGTCCAACAGTTATAGCCCAACAACAACCCCAAACTTCGACCCCAGCAACTTCAAAATTTCGGCGCAACAAAAACCCAGAATTTCGACCCCAGCAACTTCAGAATTTATGCCTAACTACAATCCAGAAACTTCGCATGTGTGAGAGATAGATTTCCAAAGAACTTGACTTTGGTCTTCCAACTTCTTCAATCAATCTCCAACAACTTCGTTGTCTTTTTTGCCTCTAGCAACTTCAGATCGAACTTGTTGAGTGAGAGTGCTCCAAATGAGTCAAATTGTTGCCTTTATATAGTGTTTGTGTGAGGTTGAATTCCCTTGATGAGGCTGACTTGTCCTTTTTTAGGTCGACTTGATGTAGGAGGCCTAGAAGACCTAATTTACATCAAAATAGGTTTCTTTCTTGACAGATGAAACCCAGGAAAGGTCTTTTACATTATGACATGGACAAGCACACTTGACATAAACCCTAGAAGCCTACAATGAAGGCTTTGGCCTATAAACCATTGACCCAAGCATGAAACCCATGCTTTAATAAATCAATTTATTTTATAATAAGTTTTATTTTTCTTTCTTTTGACAAATACATTACATCATTACTCAAATACAATTACGAAGACCAACACTAGTTACATTCTTCAACACTTTGAGCCATGGCAGGCAAGTTCACTCATGTATTTTTAGCATCATAAGACTTATCTTATGGTGATTGAATGGTATCTGATTGTTATTTATGTGTTGACAATTAAAGAACTCTTTCATTGACTTGAAACTCACATCTTTGTTAAGATTTTTTATTTCCGTTTTCATGATTGTTGTTAGTTGATAACTAATTCGCAATTGATAATATATCCTTCCTTTCTATTTATGCATCTTAATTAAAGTTTCCTCACAATCTTTCTTTAATATTCATGTCCTTTTACTTTAGTCACTGATATATTCTTCATATCTTAAAGTATTTTATAAAAAAAAAAATGAACTTGTTTTTTGTCAAGAGTTTTATCGAGTTTCTTTACTCTTACACATTTTGTCCAAACACATTTTTGACCAAACATGGTGACAGTCGGACCCACATACCAAATGAGACTCTTAACTCAGATAGTGTAAGGTCTAGCTGAGATTTTGCACTAAAGAGATCTTGTTAACAGTAGGGGTGCATTTTGGCCCGTCAACAACTACCAAGAATGTTTAAACTCTCAATCAACATTTTAGGTGCTTACTTAGAAGCTTAAAACCTTGTTCAAGACTATTCCTCAAATGTCGGTTTACTAAGACCATTTATGTCTGCCTCATGTACCAAAAAATGTGTCATTGATTTATAAATTCATTGTACAATGAAATATTTTCTAGTAAGTATCAGTGTTTTAAAATTCGGCTGAGTCGACCAAATCGGATCCCTCGCCTGGTTGACTCGGTAGAAAAACCGGCTTAGTAGTCAGTGTATTACCGAACCGGCAAACTAAGCCAATCTATTAAGGTGTTTTGATTGGTGTATGGGGAAAGATTGGCTATGGGCTTCATTTATGAGGCTATGGATCAAGCAAAGGAGCAAATAAAGGCAACATACAAGGATAGAGTGGCTAAGTATGGACCCATTTGGGAAATCATTGATCAAAGATGGAACAAGCAACTTCATCACCCTATACATGCAGCTGGGCTTTCTCTGAATCAAGGTATCATTATAAAGCTTTGGAGGCAGAAGCTTCACTGGGGAGGTTAGCAGTTGCCAATAGTACTGATGCCTAGTGATGTTTTACAGTTTACTTTTGTTGTAGAGGCCATTTAGAACCTCCTTGGTTACAATCAATACCAAGTCAGAGTCGGAGTCAGAGCTGACCCTCAGCCGGTTCCTTACCCGAGTCGGAGTTTTAAAGCATTGGTAAATATAGATTCCATGGTTAGCCTTTATTAGCTTCGTGTAACATCCTCATTTTGAATGCTTCGCTCCAAATTCACTCATAAATTTCTCCTTCCTTTTATAATAAAAAAAACATTAAAAAAGGACAAAAATATTGTTTATGCATGCTAGCTGATGCAAAATAGAGAATCATTTCAATCATTTGGTATTTATACAAGAAAGCACAAAAACAACGCGCTACATCAACCTGGACCAAAAACCATGTTATGGTTATGCCTTCAATAAAACATGTTTCATCAACGTAGACTAAAAGTGGTGTTATGTTTATACCTTTAACATATCATTGCTTGCGGCTTGTGGCACATTCAAAACAAACCACCTCAACTACTTTTAACTGAATGGCAATTTTTAATCTCTCTTCTGGTAAGAAATAGAAAATAGCATAGAAATTTGACAGAGAAAGCTTTAAGCCATATTCAACATATGTATTCATTCAATATTATTAATACAGTACATATATCTCACAACCTCTAGATTTAGATCGTACTGACATCTCATTAGTGGATAATGATAACACACAATCAATAGATAAAGATGATAACTCAAAAGAAGGTGATGTCAGACTTTGTGCTTGTCTAGAAACTCACAAACTAACATTCTTTTACTCAAATTGACCCCTCGAATGAGACTTGAAAGTTGGAATAGGTTTGATTAATCACAACCTTATTGGACAAAATCAAACCAATCATTGCCATTTGAGCTCTAGTTCAGACGATCAAGGATACCCATCCCAATCTACATCACCACAGAAACAAAGCTCCCGTATAGGTGGATTTATCTTTCACGTGTTTCTAAAGCATTCATCGGTTCATGGCTCTTTCTTGTATACACGTTTCTAAGTTAAATATAGTTGGTTTAGCTTGCATAAAAACAAATAGGTATTGCAAATCTGATTCTGCGCACAAATGAATTTGAAAGTCTATCATTCTTAATAGGATATACAAGGAAAATAACAACATTAAAGCTTTCATTTTAGCATCCCTTGTCCCTTCACACTATGAAGGTAGATAAACAGCGTCACCAGCAACGAAAATGGATTTTGGATGTCATCATAAGGAAGAAAATTGCTATTTGTGATAACCTAAAGAGACTTTTTCACACACATCGAACTTGGCATGCATATATTTCAATAAGCAATATCCATATTGCATTTACAAAAAGCTCATATATACATATATTCAAATGTTCTCACTAGACTGAGGCATGAGTCCGTGAGTTTAAATGCAAACTCTGGATAGATTACGAGGAAAAAAATAAAACCCAATCATCAAATTCACCCTACATAAGAAATTGTTGGCACGTCCTCAAATAATCTCAATCATTATAGTATATTCAACTGTCACAGATAATCTAGGTTACAATTTCTTCACATACACAAGTAAACCTGATGCCCAAAGGGAAAAATGAATGATATCTATGACAATTATACCTACACTGCATTCTGACATGCAGGTGTACCTCCAGAATAACATGCAACTTCATTCATACAGGATATCTCAAGAACTGCACATTTTAACTAGCGAGCTGTAGCCTTCCTCTTGGTTTTTGTTTTTTCCAACCCTGAATTTGCACAATAGACAAAGAAGAAAAATGTCACATGATCTTATTGCCAAACCAAAATGTACTTCATAACTTAAGGCTGTAGAAGCGAACACAAAAGTCAAACATGGTAGGACATGCAGAGGGTCATGGTCCCAATATATGGATACTTACAAAAGCAAGATAATAGATCAAAGTTAGACCAGCCAAAACAATAAAGACTATTTGGAACACATTGTACCTGCCAGAAAACCAAAATCCCCACTGTTAGGTAACTAATATGATATAGGATTGATCCTACTGAAAAGTGGCATTCAGAATATCTCCCATTGAGAGGTACCACAAACAATCATTTCTATTTTCTATTCTCCAGGTTTGGGTTATTCCAATTATTCTGATGCAATAATAATTGACTCTCTAATATCCCTTCTGAAAACTGACTGGCCAATTGAATGGACATTTGTACATGCAACAAATCATGAGATTCACAACACTGGTCAAACTGGCAAAATTATAACTTATTAAATGGACTAATATGGTCTGGAATCTAACTTGTAAAGGTATTTAATGCCACGCAAGGATTCAAGAGTGCGACCAAATATCTCCTGAGCAGCAGTTGCTTGTGCATACACAGCAAAGGCTGTGGAACAAAATTGGATGACACTGCAATAAAATAAACGACAAACAGGAAGATTATTTATCTCAATGTTTCAATTCTCCAATGTATGCACAATAAAAGCGATCATAAATAAGAGAGAATCATACCTGATTGAACAGAGAAGAATAAGCCCCACGTTGAAAAGGAAAGAATTCATCAATGTTCCACCCCACCTGTAACCAATCAATTAGAACAGCTGCACGCTCAAAATAATACAAATACACCATATAAAGAGAATTGGGCTAACAGGAATTAGCATATTAACCATACTTCATTGGATGAATTGTTATAAAAACAAGCCTTAAGCCAAGAACCATTGCCCCTGCTATCACAGCAAGGAGGAGGTAGAAGCAAAAGAAAGCAAATGCTACAGTTCCAAGAAGCCCTGCAAGAGACAAAAGAAACCAAGGACATGCTCAGGTTCAGCTTGCAATAAGGACATCTCCTTATAAATGACATGCGAATAAGTCAACAAAGGCAAGCTGCACCAACACTGCAGAAAACAAGCTGCTCTATACATACCCCAAACAGAATCTAGCTTGATGAAAACCTCATTAAGGAAGGGAGAGACAGGAGGATTGATCAACATGTATAACACAATGTGTGCAACCCAAGCCACCGAAACAATAAACCTGAAATGATTAAAAGAATATATCATTAAAATTAAATTGCAACTGACACTTATTTAATAAAAGAGGAAGTGACAAGTACAAACATATGATGCAGCTCAAATCAATCTCAATGTGGTACTTTATTGTCAAATTAAAATTGTCAAAACAATTGACATCAAAGACGAGAATGCTTCTTAAATCTTAACAATTCCATAAAGGATGAGCACATACATATAAATACAGGTCAATTAATTCCAGAATCCATTCTCCTTAGACATGTTAACCTGTAGATACTAATTAAAATATGACACCTACATATATCATTTCATGAAACAGACATGAGCTTTCCTCGGTAATTTGTATTATTTTAGTAATTTTAGAACATTCAATACCAGTTCATTTTTCCATTCAGAGAACACCCAAAAGACAAGCCAAGTTCCAATTTGTTCATGAACCTGGTTAAACCAAATATTTCTAGCATCATAGTGGCCTTGAAATCGGAACTAAAATGAAATGAAGCTCTAATGACCTTACTACCTGCTTAATCCATAAATTTAGAAGGGATGAAACTGTTAAACACTCATGGAGAAGACAGCTAAATAGGATAAGCCTTGAATTGCATATATTATTCACAATGATACATATTTATAATACATTAGAGTGACTCTTGGTTTCATATTCCAAGTGGTCTCTTGAACGCCCTTTCACTGTTTAACTTTCACACCAACCTTTAGAGGATTAGGTGTCCAACATTCCCCCACCCCCTTTAATCCAAGAAGAGAGTTGTAATACAAAATGTGCAAAAATATATGGATGGCAGCACTAGGCTGAATGTGCTCTCTAAAATGTTGGTATGAGGTGCTGGTTTAAGGATGACCAACAACACTGGAACACTTAGTGCAGTTCCCAGAACTCTTCCACATATGGCATAAAGTTGAAGTCTTTTGCTAGAGGAAGTGCTCCTAATGCTTTGAAGAGGAAGACCTTCAACATGGAAAAGGGAGCTCTGCAACCTGCATAAAAAGGGAGAACCTCAACCTAAAAAGAGAGGTCTCAACCTGCAGTGGTTTAAGGATGACCACCAACTCTGGAATGCTTAATGCAATTCCTAGAACTCTTCTAGAACTGGCAAGAAGCTAAAGTCTTCTGCTAGAAGAAGTGTCCTCAATTCTTTGAAGAGGGAGAAGCTCAACCTGAAAAAGGAAGTTTCAACCCCACATAGATGGTTTCTCTGAAATGTTGGTATGAGGCACTGGTTTAAGGATGACCAACAACACTGGAACACTTAGTGCAGTTCCCAGAACTCTTCCACATATGGCATAAAGTTGAAGTCTTCTGCTAGACGAAGTGCTCCTAATGCTTTGAAGAGGAAGACCTTCAACATGGAAAAGAGAGCTCTGCAACCTGCATAAAAAGGGAGAACCTCAACCTAAAAAGAGAGGTCTCAACCTGCAGTGGTTTAAGGATGACCACCAACTCTGGAATGCTTAATGCAATTCCTGGAACTCTTCTAGAATTGGCAAGAAGCTAAAGTCTTCTGCTAGAAGAAGTGTCCTCAATTCTTTGAAGAGGGAGAAGCTCAACCTGAAAAAGGAAGTTTCAAACCCGCATAGATGGTTTAAGGCTAACCACCAACCAAAGGCATGTTCAAGGGCATCTCTATCTCTGGCTACAACTCTGAATCTGGTATGGTAGGTTGTGGCTCAGGCTCGCTTGATGTGGCTTTGAAGCTTGTATATGACCATCACTTCCCCCCCTGCCAGATACAAAGTGAGAAGATGAAGAGATCTCAACAGCAAGACTTTTCAAAATTCAAGAACTAATCTTATTGTATGTGCGAAATATCTTCTTGGTTGTTGAAGCTCATTGCCAAGAAGCGATCCATACAAGATGAATCTTTGTTCTTGCAGGAGGTTTGTTTTTGAAGCATCTGTCTTTCATATGGCCAACTCGGTCATAGTGTTGGCATTTAACAACTTTAGGCTGCGAATGTGGAGGAGCAGAATCTGGAACAGGTGAAGGTGAACCGCCATGAAGAACCCCAACACTCTGAAATTGAATGGGCTTTGAATAGTCTGGAATATGAAAGGACGCCTCCTTATCATATCCAAGACCTATTATGTGCTTGTTGTGGACAAGTTCTAACCAAGGTCTGATGATGGTCATGGGAAGTTTATGCTGAATTTCTGCATCTGCATGCAAATTTGCTCCTTCATTGGGTACTATATCAACATTATTGATTTGTTGCTGATGGGAGTTTGTCTCAATGTCACTGATTTGACCACTTTCTAGTTGTTGATGGGTGTCATGATGCTTATGATGTTGTAACTCATCTTGCTGACACTAAGATTCAAGCTGCAAAAATTCAATCTTGTCATGTGCATTTTGCAGGCAAGTTTGAATGTCAATGAGAATGACTTTATTGATTTTCACTGTATCATTAGTAGAGAATATCAGAGTTTTTAGGAACTCTAATACTTCACTAATTCTAGCCATTTTCTCCAACCTTACAATTAATATCTTAGGCTAGAAATTGCACAAAACTTGTTGGAGTATCGCTGCAACACTGAATCGTGATGAAAAGGAACATGAATATGCCACAAAATTCAACGCATCAACCAGCGCAATCGATTAATATATATAGTGGTGCAATCCTCAAATATGAATAAACTCAATTAATATTCCATGTCATATATAACCAATGCTAATTTGAACTAGCCCATTCACCAAGGCATATCAATCACAAGTGCGCATATTACATTTCACATATAAACTCAACACACCAATTATATGATACACGCTCTACAAAATATAAAAACTATTCAACACAGAAGGTTTTTCAAAAAAACTATTCAACGCTCCAACCAATGTATACCAATTAAGCACCATTTACACGCTCCTTCAGCAATATATCGACTCTATACTGCAAAGACAAATCACCTCTCGTTCCCTTCAATCTGCCCTGGACTGGCGCACAAGCCTTAATCTCAATCAGTGGGGGAGTGGATTATGAAACTGTGACAGAAGTTATAAACCATACCAACAATCTATGCCTAGATTACACCGCAATTGATGTAAAGGACAACGAGGAGTTACGGTAACACAGTGCGTGGTATATGTAAAATAGTAAATGGAGTGTTATATCACACAGCGCAGGAGTATGGAGGCAATGTGGTATCACAGCAGCGTGGAGTATGAATGGCAGTGTATGGGAGGCGTGGTATTGACAGCGTGACAGAGGCAGCGGATTTAAAGCAACATTATGACTGTAACAAGTGGTATGGTGGACTGGTGCGGTTCGAGTCCCATTAGCGTGCTAGAAGGCGGCAGAAGGCAACGTTCAACAGAGGGCAAAAGGCAACATTCAATAGAGGTGAGGAACGATGGTGATGTCAATGTAAATTCCAATTTCCATAAACGAGATGAACTTGCCTTCGATTGGTAGTTGTCGAACACCAGCTCCTCCCAGTACGAGGTCCTTTGTGGACCCCGACGGTCAAACCATGGGTGGAAATGTGATGCCCTCAAGCTCCACGTCATTGAGCACAGTAGTTAAACAACGGTCCAACTCGAGAAAATACAGCTTGGAGACTCGATATGCGATAGGAGTCGAGGGACCGATATGTGATAGGACTCTGACTATGAGCGATGAGGAACGGGAGGGGTGATACTAGTCGAGGGTAGACCGGAGCACTGATGTTAAACGCAAAGAATGGTAGATTATATAAAAAAACACACCATGGGAATATGGAACGGAATATTATTCTACTTAGTGTAAAAAATCCAAGAGGAGCAGTCACGCAAGGAGGACATGGAGCAAGAATGGTGTAATGGAAGAACCAGTGGTATAATATTCCCGACGTGAATGGTGTGACTGTATTTCGTTGCATATGGTATGGTGGATGAGGTGTTAACCAATGTTAACCATTCAACAATCCAATGTAAGTCAGCTTCCAGCCAGGTAATGTCGTAATAGAGGAGTATATTATAGCAGAATCCAGTGTGAGAAGCGGGGAGGACCGCAACAGAGAGCAACGCAACACGATAACAGTCACACCATATAATACATCACATACACAATAACGATAACACAATCACAGTAATACTACATCAACACAACGTTCACCGACACAGAACTATGATAACCGTCTCACAGTCATAAGAAATTTGGCATACCATTTACGCAAGAGACGTCGCCTCTAGCTTTAATGCACCTCGGTTCAACTACTCTCACTGCACCACAGCTCCTCTAGGGAGCAAACCCCCGGCACCCTCATGCGTTCAACATCTCTAGACAGCCAACTCTAAATGGGAGCAGAAAACTGGCAGGATACAGAAGTTACAAGTCTAAAATGGGATCTGTGCTCCGATACCATGTTAAACACACGATGAGAAGACAGCCAAATAGGATAAGCCTTGAATTGCATATATTATTCACAATGATGCACATTTATAATACATTGGAGTGACCCTTGGTTTCATATTCCAAGTGTCCCTTGGACTCCCTTTGACTGTTTAGCGTCCACACCAACCCTTAGAGGATTAGGTGTCCAACATAAACAAACATGAAAAGACTAACTTTCAAACAAGAGGAAGGCCAACTGAGCTTTAAATATGTAGTTATACATTCTATGAATTCCAATTCTATTGCTGACAGAAGGGATCACTATTAGTAAGAGGTACTCAATTCAAATTTTATTATCTCCATTCCAACTCATTCCTGGACTCCTTTAAGATTCACGACGTTATCTACATCATCTTGAGGACCCAATCCAACTCCCATACTGAGAGTTGAAAAAGTAAATAGAGTAATAATAGTCAATTTTCCATAGACATAGGCATTAATGAAGTCATGTTGACTTTAGGTTATATTACACTTAATATTTTATTTTAGTATTCAACCATTTACAAGAAGGCTTCTGCTTCTCATTTATGAAATGAAATATAGATAACTCTCTTGAGTTACCTTGGTTTTATTTGTGTTTGATTTACATTTTATCATGATATGGTATTAGAGCTTGGTTGAAGCCATGGACTCTGTGAGAGCCTGATGACCTAGAGACTATTGCCAATAGAGATGGATAAAGGGTAGCACATTGAAGATCCAAGAAGATTTCACCAAAACCTGATAACAGTTTGAATTTTTATTGAAGCAAAAAATAGAAATTAAAGCAACCCTGCATATTGTGGTTCCCAAGAAATTAAAATTCATAAATTAAAAGTAAGTAAATAAATAAATAAATAAAATTGAGGAAAAGTCATTTGGACCAATATGAACGATGATACAGTTGCCAAACAGCCACCATGTAGTTTTCCAACACACACGAGTTCCAAGAAAGAAATCAAACCACCAAGGGATCACTAGGGTAGCACATTGATGATCCAAAAAGGTTTCGCCAAAACCAGATAACAGCTTGAATTTTTATTGAAGCAAAAAATAGAAATTAAACGAACCCTGCATATTGTGGTTCCCATGAAGTCAAAAATTAAAAATAAATAAATACTTTTTTAAGGAAAAGTCATATGGACCCATCTGAACGATGATATAGCTGTCAATACAGCCACCATGTAATTTTCCAACTTATATGAGTTCCATATAATTGTACGACAATTCCAAGAAAGAAATCAGACCACCAAGGCCATATGGATGAGCCGCTAGGTTAAATCAAAAGCATACATCATCATATGTATGGATCAGCCACCTTAGAGTTTTCTAAGCCACACATGAGATTTTGTATAGACGCTGCCAGAGAGTTTCTGGGCAGAAATTTGGACTGTACAGCCTATTTTGATAGTTAATCAGTCCAATTTACCAAATTTCTAGAAATACAGAGGATTTGGAAGTTGTTTCTGTCTGCTGCCCTCTAAAAAGAAATTAACACTTTGGGATTTGTTTCAGAGCAGATTTCTCAAAATCTGTGGTTTGGTACTGTTCTTGAACAGATTTTTAAAAATCTTGTCCTCTGGTGCTATTCTTGAGCAGAATTCTTACAGTCTGTGGTTTTTGGAGAGATATTTCAAAAATCTGTTTTATCAGCAATATGTTGCCACTACGTGTGTTTTTAGAGCCAGTATACAGATGTTCTTACTACAGAACTACAGATTCAGGGAGAGAAGAACAGGTATTTTCAGCATTTTTACTCTATTTCAGTATATATTTCTGCAATTTTGACTTACACCAATGGCTTTTCTACATAACAACATGCTGTGGAAGGCAACCATGGATTCTCTAATAAGCACTACCATATGTGGAACCAGCATATGTTGGCAATATTTGAGTACAAGCTCTTGGCTGATATTGTCCTTGGTAAAGATACCCAACCAACCACCACGAGTAGAGATGTCAACAAGCATGATGAGAAAGGCAGAAAAGTAGTAATGTTGCTTGAATTGTTCATGGCAAATGAATTGCTTCTCAAGGTCCATATAGAGGGGTTCAATAGGAATTTGCAAGCGTTTGCAAGAGATGCACGAGTTAGAACAAGGGAAAAGCCTTCTTCCAGAAGAATATATCGATTTCAATCATGATGAATGACAGTGCATCATTGCAGGAGCAGTTACTCAAGATCAAAGATACAAGAGAAAGTTGTCAATCACCGGTCAAAAGATGGATGAGGAGAACATGGTGTTCCACTTTGAAAACAATACCACATTGAGCACCTAAACATCACTGCTATCAATATTGACCTCAAGTTTGGTGAGTTGTGCAATAACTTTTTACAGCAAGACAAATGGAAAAACCAATTTGGTAGTTGTCGTGAAGTGGAAAGGACACAACAAGCCTTTGAAGCCAATGCCAAGGCCAAAGGGCATGTGAGCAAAGAAGAAAGGGCAAAGCAGCAGTGAGAATACAACCAAGAGTCTAAAGAATATCATATGTCACCACTGTAACATAGCGGGACATAGAAAGAAGCACTGCAGAAAAGTTGGTTGATAAAATCATCAACCAGTGAGCATACAAAGGAGATGGTGTCAGCTTTCTGAAATGAACACTATTCATTTACTATAGAACATCTAATATAAAAAAGATAGACAATAGAAATCCATAAAGGACAAATATATAAATAATGAATAAGTTATGGATTAATGGTATGATTTACAATGACCTCTAAGATTGACCAGTCATAAGGTTGATGGGACATGTCCTTTCTTTATGTCATGTCTTTTCAAAAGGATGTGTCCCTCAATTTATTATTAATATTTATTTATTTATTTGATGTTACACACACATACTAACATTACATTGCCTTCCCCTTTAGAAAATTATTTGTCCTCAAAGCATATTTATGGAAAGACTTCTCGTTTTGGCTTGTGATGCAGTTCTTACAGTTTTTTGATCTTGCAATTGTGGTGGCTAATGATACAAGATGATGTGATCTTCTAGGCATCGAGCAGAACTGTCAAACTGTAAGAGGGATTGACCACCCTAAATCAATCTTCTATGTGATTGTGTGTTTATAGACTTCTTGGAAGGTTCTCATTATATTGCAAGCCCCAAAATGACTTCTACTTGACATCCAACTTTACTAGTATTATTATCTTTCAAAACATGAGTCAATTTATTTGTTCTGAGCAATGAGTGTTATATTGATTGGTTATAGTGTCAGCTCTTGTGATTAGAATGTCCATAAGGAAGATTTTGGAGTTAGCAGGATAGTCACCTCCGCGGGTCTGACTGCGGGTTAGTTTTTTAATGGTTATTGACCTCTAATATTGGGTCTGTCAGTGAATAGCTTATTGTTTGTTTGTGTGAATCGCCCGTTGTTTTTCCGCAACACCGTTCATACACTGCAGCTTGCTTTCCCCTGGTCATTCGATGGTCAGATAATTTGTTGGTTACTATGGTTGAAGAAGACCTCGTGGATTACGAGGAGGACCCCATGCCAGAACAAGAGATTTGGGCGCACCAAACAGCCCCGGTTATGGACCCCTGGCAGAAGAAACCGCTTCGGGCAATAGCTGCAGTCCAACCGCCGCTACACCCGCCTTTATCCGGGAAAAGGCAGCATCCTGCTGTCAACGTTGAGGATTTACTGATGTTGGAATGCCCCCCCTCTCTCCAGCCACACTGAATCTCCTCAGCACTAGTCTTCAGGCATCTCCCATCTTTGACTCCCCCTTGTCATATCCCCCGCAGCATCCCCCACCCTATCCCTCACAGCATTCCCTGCCTATGAACCCTCCCTCCATCTCCTCGGCTCCGGTTGGCCCTTCCAATCTCCCGCGCCCTGCACAATCATTCATTCATCCAGGCTCTTGCAGTTTTAACCCTCATTCCCCGATATGCTCGGGTTGCTTCAGTTCTCCTATACCAAATACTCAACATGCTCTATCGGCCCAACATAGCTCCTCAGAACCGTGCAGGAACTTACTCAAAGACTATCCTACAGGCCGGCGCACGGACAAGCTAAAAAAGGGCCAGTGTCTCAGAGCTGTGGACATTGATATTAACCTGACTTTTGGTGAAGACGTTCAAATGGCGGATGCTATGGACACAGCGAGGAAAGTACTTATTGGTTGTGTTAGAGGCCAGAAGGTCAGAACTACTCAGTGGAGCAATTGCATCAATGGACTGTGGAGATATGGGGTTCCCTCCTGAAGGAACTTCCTGTTATTAGGGTTTTGGCCAGAGGTTGGTTCGCTCTCTGCTTTCATAGGGAGGAGTACACGGAATGGATATTATCGCGCCATTGGCATATTGAGCTAGCGTCGATTCTGTTGAAGAGATGGGATCCACTTTTCGATCCAGAGCGTGAACATCTTGGAGCAGGGCCTATTTGGGTCAAACTCCCTGGTTTACCCATGCAGTTTTGTACCCCACAAGTGTTCAAACATATTGGAGATGCACTGGGAACTTACCTTGAGCATGACCAGTCCTACGAAAAAACTGGCATTATGACTATGAAGAGGATTTTGGTACATCTTGACACCAGGGCAGGGCTTGAAGAAAATATCACAGGAGACATTTCTCGCGCAAACAACTTTTGGACTATGAAGGAGTCCCATTTCGTTGTAGGAGGTGTCACAAAGTGGGTCACCTATACAAGGATTGCCCACTGCTTTCTACGATGACCACGGAAAACTCGAGGGGGACAAAACAACAGACCTCTGAAGAGCATAACAAGGGAGAAGAGAAACAAGGAGAGGCACCAACTGAGGCGGCGGTGGGAGCTACAAAGAAGGCAAAAAACTGGCAAAAAGTTACAACCTCACCTCCTCGGACTCGCTCCAAATCAACAGCGGAAGCTCCTTCTCTCCCAGGTAATGAGTCTTTTCCCATAACCTCTGCACATTTTTCAGAAGTTATGTTTACTACTTTGCATACATCTTTGCATCCCCCCTCCTCTGCTCATTGCTCTTTCCCCTCCATCCCTTGCTCCTTTTTTCCTCCACCCCCCACATTCTCCACTACTCCTACCTCCCTCAGGGATTTTTCCACTCCCCCTTCTCACACTTCCTCCCCATCTGGGACAGGATCCCATCCCTACAACCTACGGTCCAGAGTTCGACCTAAGACCCCGCTTTTCGGTTTGGGCCTCTCCCCCGGTCAGTCCAAGAAATATAAACCTGCCAGAGAGCGCCCATCCAAGATCAAAACTGCCATCAAGTCGGCGGTGGCAGATGTCGCAAGGGGCCGACAATACACCATTGAAAGGGTGCTTAGAGCAATTGAGCCCTCTGCTCCTGTCTCCCCATGATTTGGCTCTCCTACAATTGCAGGGGATTAGCCAACCCCAAGAAGATACCTATTGTGACATCCTTTTCCTACAGGAAACCCTTGGCACTTCTGACAACATTACCAACACCCTCCACTCTATCCTGTTGGGCTAGGTACTTCAGGATTTGGATGCCAATGGCAAATCTGATGGTCTTGCAATTGGTATTAACCCTAAAGCTGTCAAGCTCATATCGTCCTGGGGTGGTTGGGGATTCATCGAAATGGACATTTTTGTGGGGGAACTCGGTCTCCAGTTAAAAGTGATCAACATTTATGCCCCTAACCAAAACAAAATGGCATTTTGGCTCAATTTGTTGGAATATAATCTCGTTTCAAATACCACCATTATTGGGGGGGATTTAAACTTTTCATTGGGAATGGAAGAATCCTGGGGTCATCATGCACAAATTAACCCTATTTCGGATCAGATGAGTACACTCCTGGACACCTACCAATTAGTTGATGTTCCCATGAACAAGAAAGTGCCCACATGGCATAATAGGAGGACGGGGGATGCTGCACTGGGTCGAAGATTGGACCGGTTCTTGATCCATGAAGATCTCCTCTGTAACATACCCCTATACAAACAATGGGTTGGTACCGGAGGATCTTCTGATCACCTCCCCATACTTCTTCAAATCACTAGACCAACCAAAAAGCCTCGCTCCCCTTACAAATTCTTTACTAGACACCTGAAAGATCCTGAATACATATCTCTAGTGACTGAGTTTTGGAGAGCTCAACCTCCGCTCAGGGAGCAGAGGATGGCTGCAAATTTTTGTATTCGACTCAAAAATCTCAGGACTATGACAAAGGAATGGTCGAGGAGGAAGAAATTGAGAGATGAACAGCATCTTGTTGACATAGAATTACAGATTGCACAGCTAACGAATGAACAGGGGCTTGGTTTCTTATCGGATGAAACAAAAATACATCTGATTAACTTGGAGAACCAAAAGATTAAGATGCTACTTGAAAAGGAAGAACAATGGAGGTTGAAAAGTAGAGCCATCTAGCTACAAGCGGGAGATGGAAATAACAAGTTCTTCCACAACTTTGCTAACGGTAGAAAGGCCACAAACACTATCTAGCAGCTGCCCTGTGAGCCAGACGGATGGGCCTCTACTCATCCTCAATTAGCCAGGTTGGGGAATACACATTTCAAAAGCCAATTTACAGCACCGGCAGTCATCAATCTCCCAGACATCATTAACTTGGCAGCTCATTTTCCAAGGTTTGTGGAACTAGATGCTGTTGAGGATTTGATACAACCGGTCACCATGCAGGAACTGGAAGGAACTCTAAAGTGGTTCAAGAAAGACAAGAGTTCGAGCCCGGACGGATGGCCGGTGGAGTTCTACTCGGCTTTGCTGGAGTTGCTGGGATAGGATCTGTTGGCGGTCATTGAAGAAAGCAAAATCACTGGACATATCCATCCCCCCATAAACTTCACTTACTTGGCCTTGATGCCTAAGACTGATTCAGCTGCGTCTTTCAATGACTTCAAGCCTATTTCCTTTTGCAATTGCCTGTACAAAATCATTTCTAAAATCATTGCAAATCGCATTAAGCCTATATTGTCAAACCACATTTCCCAAGAGCAATTTGCTTTCCTCCACCATCGTCATATTCAGGATGCCATTGGCACGGCCCAGGAAGCCCTTCACTCCATCAAACACAAAAATCTCAAGGGACTCACTCTCAAAATAGACCTGTCAAAGGCCTTTGAGAAAGTGAATTGGCTTTATATCAAGATGATTCTCACACATTTGGGATTTCCCCCTGCTCTCAACAGCTGGATCATGGGGTGCATCTCCACTGTTTCTTTTGCTATACTCATAAATGGATCTGCAACTCCATCCTTCAATATTGATAGAGGGATAAGGCAGGGATGCCCTTTATCGCCACTTCTTTTCTTATTAGTCATGGAAGGATTGAGCAGACTCATTGCATCAATAAAAAGAAGTGGGGGCCTTCGTGGCCTAAAAATCATGGAACAATACTATCTAACACATCTACTATTTGTAGATGACATTGATTTTCTTGAATGGGAGTGTCCGAGACACTACTTCATTGAATGAGATTCTGAATCTATTCTGCAGAGCAACGAGAATGGAGATAAACCGAGAAAAATCCACCATATCCCTATCTGATTGTACTCTACAGGAATCTCAGTTAGCCATAGAAAATTTTCCTTTTCAAGCTACCGATTTGATGGGGGGACTCAAGTATCTGGGCTTCAGACTAAAACCAGATGGATACAAGATTGCTAATTGGACCTGGCTCATCACAAAAGTGGAAAAGAGAATGAGTTGCTACTGTCACAGATTCCTCTCTAGGGCCGGCAGACTTATCCTCATCAAATCTGTCCTTGAAGCCACACCAGTGTACTGGATGTCACTTGCCTGGATTCCAAGAGGGATCCTTCACAGAATTCAACAAATTTGTTGCAAATTCCTCTGGAATGGAAAAAAGGAGGGCAAACCCTTTGCCTGAGTAAAATGAACCAAAATTGCTACTCCTAAGAAGTGGGGAGGATGGGGACTAAAAATACTCTCGGCTTTCGCACAAGCCTTGGCAGCCAAATAGAGTTGGCTACTACTAAAACAAAATAGTCTTTGGGCTGAGGTTATACAACACAAATATATCTGGCGTCGATTATTATAGACTGGATCAGAAGCCCATCTGGGAACAGGAAGGGCATTTCAGTGATATGGAGGGCCATACTCAATTCTATGCCCATAATTAAGGCTGGCCTACTATGGAAAATTGGTAATGGAGCCTCAGTCCGAATTGGAATTGACCCATGGTCGGGCAGTGGAAATTCCCATCATTTACCAGATGGATTGATACATCACCTTAACAGCAAGGGCATAAAGTTTCTTGGATAGATAGGGGACCAGCAGAATACAACATTTCATACACAAGCTTGGCTGACTGAACAGAACTGGCACATACCAACTGAACGGAGTAGAACTTGGCAAATCTATTTACAAGCACTCACAGAAACACATGTCAGATTAAAGAATGTAGAGAATGAACTGATTTGGGCACACTCAAAATCTGGACAATACACATGGAAACAGGGCTACGACATAATCATTGCAGATAGAAAACCAGAGGTCTTGAGAAGCTGGTGGGATACCTTATGGAATTTAAAAGCTCCTCCACATACCAGATTGTTGATATGGAACATATTAGAAAATAAGATCCCCAATAGATCCTATCTGAAAAGAAGGGCATTTTTGGGTCCTACCCAGTGTGTTCTATGCCTCCAAGAAGAAGAATCGACCTAGCACCTTTTCCTTACTTGCCCGACCACCAGGAGCATTTGGTCACAAGTCCTTCAAACACTAAATTTGACTATGAACTGGCAGGGGGGCGATATTATAACAGCTTGGGAATATTGGTGGAGTACATCGGCTGTGGAAAAATTTAGGAACCTCCCTCTACTCGTTTCTTGGTACATATGGCTCAAGAGAAATACCAAAATCTTTGAAGATAAACCGGTTAACTGGAACCTTCTCCCTCCACAAATCTGTGCTGCATTTGAAGAACTTCCAAATGATGACAGCCAAAAGAGACCTAGAATTATTCGGCAGGAACAGATAAAGTTTAAACAGATCAATACTGTGGGCTTACTTTGATGGGGCTGCCCAACAGCATGGCTGTGGGGGTGGCATTTGTTTCTACCTATCTGAAACACACTACTTTCAGATTAGCATGGCACTGGAACCGGGCACAAATAACCATGCTGAATTGATAATGCTACGCCATCTTTTATACTTTGCCCTTCTGAAACATTGCCGAAATATACAAATTTATGGACATTCAAAGATTGTGACTGATTGGTTTAACAACACAGCTGTTTGTTCTGCTTACTCTTTGAGAACTATTTTGGAAGAAATTGTTTTTTCCAAAACATTTTTTGATCAGATATCTGTTTCTCACATCCACAGGGAAAGAAATGAAACTGCTGACAGGCTATCGAAAAAAGCGACGCATCGTCCTCTAGGAGAGTGGATGATCGCCGAACATACACCTGCAGAGATTTATCAGTGTTTTCAAAGGCCATATATAGATGGGGAAATTCAGAGGGGCGGCAGCCTCTAATTTCAAGCACTCTGATTTTGAACCTTTATTGATTTTGCTATGTATATAACAGAATGTAAATATGGACATCTACACCTGTGTGGGGATTTTTGGAGCTATATATTGTGGTCTATGAGCCAGCACAGTACACCCTTTGGGTTTATTGTATATACTGGTTTTGGACAGTGGTCAAAAGCCACGTTTACAGCATATGCCTTCGGGCATCCACAGCATGTAATTTCTCCTTTGAAATTATGAATTTTCTATTACGGAAAAGAATGTCCATAAGGTGTCCTTGTAACATGATCCCTTTTCTTCATACTTCTAATGTTTTCTTCTTTCACTTTTGGTAGTATGTCTTCCTTGCACACTTGTGTCACTACGTCAATCCTTGAAAATTTATTGGTAGAGATGTTGAATTTTCTACAAGATTCACAATAGAATACAATTTTCTGCTAGATAATTACTTACTAATGATTTCCATACAGTACTAATATCATTGAGCAATTACACTTCAGATAATTTCAACATTAAATGTAGCAGAAACAGTAACAGTCATAAAGAAATAGCCATGCATAAAGAGACAAAATTGTTGACATACTACAGACTCCAATGTACACAGCCAGTGTTTCAACTATAATGGAGGCAATAAATTGAGTGTAATGGCGGTTGTTGCATTGATAGCAGTCATAAATTATAATGGCGGTAGAATTAGCGATGCAGAAAAGCTGGAGGAGGGTTGTATTATGTGGTAGTGTAACTTGTACCACACTACTGACCCCTGCTCTGGTATTGCATCTAGCTCGAGTTCGAAATATCAGCCCTTGCATTGGAGATAAGACTAGTTGGAAGCTGATCAGATATTCTCTCAAACCCATCTACTGGTTTTGCACAAGCCCAAGGATTTTGCAGGCCTTGTTTTTCTTTTTAAGGTTTTTTCCTAGAACTTTATGGGATTAAAATTGCACAGTTTATACTAGGAGCACCTAGCTGGTAGGGAGAGGCCACTTGAAAAGAAAAAGCCAAGTTTCCCTAAAAGCTTTATGACTCTCTGCAGATCCGAATCCAGTTTGCATTCCTAAAATCCGAAGATCTTCAGTATATTTTGAATGGAATTTTTTTGAATGCCAAAACTGAAATCATTTTGTGTATCTCCTGCTTTATAACACCTGTATGTTGAAAACAGTCCCCGCATAATAAAGATGGATACAATAGTACCTAGGCTACCACATAGAAAACAACAGAAAGCCAAAAGGGACCTCCGACTATAAGAAGGCCATAACTGGCGTGTCAATAAAAGCTTCCTCCCAAGCAAGGGAGATGGCATTCTAGCTCAGGGCAATGATGAATAGTTGCCTTGATTGCTCGAAGATAAAGAAAATAATTTTGTTTCACACTAAAATAATGATGAATTTGACCATGAAGTGGACAAGTCAACCATACAGAGGAGGATTTTCTGTTAACATAGGAATTTGAACAGAACTTAATGAGATTTCTCCATTCAGACTCAGATTTCGAGTTCTCGAGATGTTTTTTTCGAATTCTGAGGCAATTGCGAGGGGATTTAAGGGATAAAGTTTGTTTGCCTTGTATTGGAATCTAATTGTCATCTTTTGTTTCAGTGAGTAATCATTATATGCTTCAATTGGTTATTTATGTAATTTGAGCTAATCTTATTTCTAAGTGCTTACAACTGTCTTGTGGATTAGCATATTCCTTTGAAGCATCCTGATATAGTTGTAACTCACTGGAGCATTGCATCATCATTTGCATCATCTTGTATTTTAGATTTAGTTGCATCTCTTAAAATCCACCTCCAAGCATAAGCTTGGTTGAATAGAAAGTTAGGACCACCTTCTCCACCATTCGATCTAAGAGCTAGACACTTAATGGTTAAAACAGGTGACCTTGCAGTTCTCTTATGGCTGAGTCCATTGTAGGAATAGAGGCACTTGGGTCGTTAGAAGTCCTGGGTAGGTATTGTTAATGAGACCTTATCCTCCTTCCCCAACACTTATTTCTACAACCTTGTCTAAGACTAGTCTCTAACAAATGAGGAGAAAGGTTTTCACCTTAGATTAGGCATTTTAATTGAAATTTACCAAGATCCTTGCATCTCACATAGATAGATCTTGCATTTCATTCATCTCTATTGGGCATACTGATAATTGTAAGCATTTTACTTTACTTGCAATATTTCATTACAGCTCTTGTACTTGTCATTTAATCTCTTTGCTCATTTCCTTTAACATTGTCATATTCTATTCGAGCATCTCTTTGAAGTGAAGTACAAGTTTTCCTTCATCTTGCAAGTTTTACTTTTCTGCTCAATATTGTGCCATTTATGGTACTAACTTTGTCTTGCAAAATCGTTGTTATTGTAACTTGAATGATCCATTTATTTGCAAGTATCGTGATTCATATTTGAGCATTGTTTTAAGGCACTAGTATATCATCTTATACATCTTGTGTTTGTCGTAATCTTAATTGAATCTTTCTTATATACATTGCTCATAAATACTTACACTTTCTCTAATTGATAATCAAGTCACATTAATAATAATTTCCTTGCCCTTAGATCTCCTAGATTTGTTGTTTCAACAAGTTTTCCTTCATTTTCCAACTTTAGGGACTAACCCTCTTAGCTTTTCTAGGAGAGAGCTTAAATGAAGTGAGTAGGTAATAGGTGACAGCCCCTTCTCTAGGCGTTGCACCATAAAGATTATACCTTGTGGGGTTGGAAACTTTTCCCACAATTAGGTGTACATTTTAGGTGACAACAAATCCATTTCCTATCTCGGATTTTTCTATCCTCAAGGAAATCACAGATGCAATCCTCCATCCATCATTCTCCCTCCATGGCCTTCATTTAGACTTATGGTTGTTAGTCTTGGTCAAGTGCATGACACATGAAGGCGAGAATACAAATGTGATGTTTATCATCAATCCCTCTCAACCAGAACGTAGATCCTCATTCCATCTTTATTAGGGAATAGATCCTTGCTCCTTTTAACGAGACTCCTTAACTCCCTCTCAAATATAGAGGAGATTCCAAACTTCCTTCCAATTTGGGAAGTCATCACCACAAGATTTATAGCTTGTCTTCATACATGCATCAGCTATCAGTTTTTCATGGAGATAGTTGCATGGCTCCCTCTTTCCTTCACATCTCATTATATCGAGTTTTCTTCCTTTCCAAGTATCATGGAGCCATTTTCTTCCTTCAATCTTGTGACAGGGTTCAGGCCATCAATTTTGCACATCACTTTCCTTTAATCATCATCAATGACGGCATTATGTTGAGCGTTGTCAAACTTCAAGCTAGTCACAATTCCCTCATGAAAGTGATCTTTGTTGATGAACATTAAGTTATCTTCTACCTATTGCTACTTTTCAATCCCAAGGTGATGATGTACATTGTAAACACCTTGACCTTTTAATTGCCAAAACCATATACCCAATTCATATGTTCCTTGAATTGAGTTTAGCATCCACAATTGAACTTGCCTCAATTGTCATTATGCATTCCTACAATATTCTTCCAGGTAGTAGAACAATATATTAACTAGATAACTATTATGGATATAATTCATAACAAGTAAATAAATAAAATAAATGTAAATATTAAATAATCAGATATTGGTTATGTTAAATAGTCATTAAGTTAAGTGAAAAGGAATGTCTATAAGACATGCCCAGTAAGGAAAGGACACCTGCTTAGGTATTTATGCAGGTCCTCATTGTAACATTTCGTCATCACTTATACATTTTATATATATAATAAATTATTATTTCAAATACCTCTTGTGTATTTTTACATTCAAATCTACAAGCTATCGGTTTTTATGCTTATGTGGTATCAGAGCCATGGCACACAATATAATCATGCGGATCTTTGAACATTGTTCGCCGCACAATGTGCCATTACATTCACGTCCTGAATGCGTTGAACAATTTAGTAAAGTTCAAGAAGCATTTCAGCATTTAGAAAAATCATTTGCAGAAGTTAAAGCATGTCGAAAGGAAATCGATAATAAGGAAGATAATAGAAGTAGTGAAGAGTCTGATGTAGACATTATGTGTGATGATAATAAGTCTGATAATGAAGTTGAGACCATGAAGGATCTCAGTAATCCTAAACTAACCCCCTCCCATACTGACAGAGACGAGTTTGGTGAAAAATATAAGCAGAAGGTGATGATTGAACAAAAAAATAGTGGGCAACCCCCACAGTCACCAAGGAACTTAGAAGACATTGATGTTTGTGATGGTATAGTTGAGGGAGAAGAGATCAACAAAATTACCCAACATTACATTGGAAAGATAACATCTGATGGTGAAGATGACACTGACATGGTTGTAGATATTGATTTGATACATTGTGTGGGAGAAATCAAATCACCTGAAGGGAAAATAACCATTTCTCTAGAACATCGTAAAAGAGAAGATATTCATAGTTCGATTGGTGTACAAGGATCCAAGGGTGCACCTATGGATGAAAGCAATTTTTCAAAGGAGAGTGAGGACTATGCAAAATTGGTGACTTTCTTATGTCAATGTGGTTTTGGTGGATTGACACATAGGACTGCATCTGCAATGACCAACACAATTAAGTCATTAATTAGCCACTTTGGTTTGGACCCAAATGGTGTTTTTTACATTGTCTTGGAATGTTTTGAGCTACAACCTAAAAATGATGCTTTTCTTGAATTAATACCTATCTTTCCAAAATCTCGTGCTGCACATATTCGTGGATTTAAATTCCAATAAAACCAGCATGCTCTCAACGTGTTGAAAGACATTGCCACGGTGAAGGCAGAGGTTGTAAGAGTTATTATAGAGGAAGCGGTGAGAGACACTTCCTCCACCTTCTGTCAACCACAGAATCGCTCCACTTTCTGACGACCACCGCATCACTATAGAAACTGTCGATTTTTGCACTGTGCGTGCGTTATTGACGTTGCGAGAGTGCATTATTAGTGTTGCAGGAGCCACGAGAGAGCCACGGTCAACGAACACAAGTCTGTTAACTTATTCTTTGTTGTCAACACAGTTCAATACTCCACCCTTCAGATTCTTACCTCTTCCGCATTGATACCTTGTTGGATCCTGTCTCTCGCACTGCAGCATATTTCTCTCCAGTCAGATGTTGTCTCCACCACGTCCATTGTCTTTTTTTGTTGCGGATTGTTTGTGCTACAGCCATCACTTCTTTCTACCACGAATGCGACTCCTAAAACCATCACTTCTGCGATACCAACGGCTAAATCAATCAATCAAATATCGTAAACCTTGTCAAAGGTGTGACCTTCTAACAATACGATTACATAGTTAAATTAGTTTAATTAAATTAATTTAATTATGTAGAGAAAAAATAGTAATTAGAGTTATATTAAAAAATTAGAGATGTAAAAAAAATTAGAGTTATAAAATATATATATATATTAATTATTTAAAATAAAAATTATTAAAAAAACAAAGTTATATTAAAAAAATAGAGCTATAAAAAAGTATTATTATTATTATTATTATTATTATTACTATGTAAGAATAAAAAATAAAAAATAAAAAACCCCTACATGATGAGATGCTTGCTAGATTATATACATCAAATGACAGACACTAGGTGAAGAAAATTGACAACATTAAAGCTTTAAAGACAAAGCTTCTGAAGGAAGGGGCTATGTTCGTCATGTAGGGGATTACCAAGCTACAATATCTTCCTTGGATTTGTCATTGTTAACTCCCTATCATTCTTCCGGAGGCTTATACTTGGTGTTGATCAACATTGTCATATGCCATGCAATTTTGTGAAAGAGTCTTGAAATCTATTCATTCCAAGGTATTCCAAAGTATGTCAAATTTCTTCTTTCAAGCATCATGCAGCCATATGGAAGACTTACCAAGCAGATTCATAACTAATTCTTCCTCCATGATTCTTGTAGATGTGAACCATGCTCTAGGGATGAATAACTCCAAATATGCATACCTTTGCTTTCATATAATCATCTAGCCATCCTTTGAACAAGCTTGCTTATTATACCTATCAAAGATAGGCTTCCCTTTCCAAGAAGAGAAAGACTTTCATTATGTCTCACATACTATAACCTTGACCATCTACATTCCTTCATCCTTCATGAGTATTGTTTCCAACTTTCCATACTAGATGGAATATATATTAGTCATAATTCTCTATCCAAGAACCTTCCAAAACAATGGTTCTTAAAGGATCCCGATGATCCATCTATGCAAAATGACTACCTCTAACATGATGTTAGTAAAATGCTTGGATGAACTATAATATGCAATATGGTTCCAAACTTCTCATTCTCTTTAAACTAGATGATCTTTCCCAAAGAAAATTAAACAAGTAGATTATAATCTTTATACTATCATGTGCTTCTATCTATGATGCCATGCCTTTTACAAAACCAAGACTCTTCTAGAGTAATAATGCATGCTACTCTACATTTTATTCAAATGAAAGAAAGACAAAGAAATTCATAAAGAACCTGATAGAGATGAAATTTTCGGTTTCCTCTCAGGCTCTCCCCTTTCTTGAGCGAAACAATGTTTCCCAAGGCCAATAAATCAAAATATTCGCTCTTCCAGCAGCTTGATCATGCAACTAATTTTTCTGCACCTCGGAATTGCAATTTCAGCCTTCCTTGAAGTTGCAAAAACCCTAATTCTTCACACGTATGAGAGAGATAGAGCCCAAAAACAAATTTCCAAGACTTTTTCTTCCTTCCTTGATCTTCACTCTAGCCTTTTTAATATTCTCAACCTTAGATCAAACTTCTTATGAGAGAGATTGAATGAGTGACTAATGAGGTTGAAGTTGCCTATACTTGTAGTCTTTCCAAGTGGTCAAATTCCCTCCTTTAGGTCAACTCATTGCCGTTAGGGCCAACTTGTTCTTTGGAGGTTTCTAGGACTTTCTAGACTCAAAATAAATTCTTTTATAGGGTACGTCTTGCCCAGAAGGGTCTTATAATCATGATGTTGACTCTTTTAACTCATGACAATAAATCTTATGACCTAACAAACCCTAGAAGCATGAAAAACATGCTTTTACCTAAAAGAACATAAATAAGAAGCATGAATCCCATGCTTTGAAATAATATTTTTCTTTCTTCTTGTTAAATTGTGCAACTAGGGCCAGAATTCGCTTTGGACAACTTATTTGATGGAGATAATTATTGCATCGAATTCCTCTTTTCGAGAGGACCAAAATTGACCTAAGGTTCACTGAAACCATATGAGAAATATGTTTTTGAAGTGAATCCCACACATGTGCAATTTGTCAAGGTCGGCTTGGGGTCATGTTGGACAAATTGACCCTCCATCTCATATAAATAAGGGAGACCTCAAACCTCATTTGGCATCATCACAACTCATCAAATCATCTCTCTCCTCATCTGATTAGGTCATACAAATTGCAAGCAGCATATTCCTCTCACACATGCGGATTTTCGAAGGAAGTTTGACTGGGCGTTGACTTTTTGTTTCAGCTGAGTTTGACCAACATTGAACGAGGCTCCTTTGACCTGCTTTGATTGCGATTTTTGGAGGAATAATTTTGTTTGGGCAAGCCGCATTCACTAGCACAAAAATCGAGGATTTTTGGGCATTTTGACCTATGTTCACTGCAGGCCTATTTGACTGCAGGGTTGAATTCAGTTTGACTGAATTTGATTGTTTTTTGCTGACTTTTTTCGACTGAATTTGACCAAGGTTGGCCAAGCTCCAAGTGGGTAGTTTTGTTGTTGTGTTGACCATTGGTTAGGGTTGTTTGACTGTTGTTGACTGAAAGAAAAAATTGCAGATTTGACGAGGTTTTTTGTTTGGCATTTTGACAATGATATTGGATCATCTTATTGTCAAGTCAACTTTGACTTTGACTTCATCGTTGTACATTATTAGATTCTCTCTCTACTGAACATTTGATAATAGATAAGAAAAAGGTTTTAGGGTTTCCCCCTTGTGGGGTTTTTCCCTCGCATTAGCCAAATATTATTATTCTCTTGTCTTGGCTTGTCTTCTGCATTTTACTATTTATGTTTTATTTACAATTACTGCCAATGTGAATTAATGGTTTATGTGATTGATATTGGAATCTAAATTAGAATTGGCATTGGGCTTATAAAAACACATTGAAGTAATTGTTGCAAGCATAGAACATACCATTGTTATCTAAAATGAACATGGTATCAGAGCCCAAGTGAGGACAAGGACAAGCAAAAGAGAAAAGCAATCACTAAGATATTTGTTGAACAAAGATTATTGGATAAGTCTCCATGGCCTCCACATCTTACTTCAAGACTAAGGAGAAGCTTAATGTCAAATCGACTATCATGCATGGAAGATGACTTTGGACTTGACTTTGGAGGAGCATGAAGTATTGGACTATGTGCAGAGAAAAATGGTGGAGCCTCCTTCAAATGCACTTGCTGCTGCGACAACGAAGTATAGAAAAGGTGAGGTCAAAGCTAAGAAAATTATTACTGACTTTGTTCAAAAGCATTTGGTTGCCTATAATTTTGATTTGGGAACTTCTAAGGAAATGTATGATAAGTTGGTTGGGATGTTCAAAGTGAACAATGCAAATCAAATCCTCTTTATCAAAAACAAGTTGAAGGATATCGAGATGAATAAAGGGGAGTCTATCCAATCCTTCTTCATGAGAATAACTCAAATCAATAATGACTTGCTATCTATTGGAGAAGTTATTTCTGACAGGGAGCCACTCCCATTGCTCTTGGAGGTCTTCCAAGACCCTAGTATGTATTTGTCACCACCATTCTCAACAATGACAAGATACCTGGTTTCGATAAGTTATTGGCTCGATGCACCCAAGAGGAGACAAGGATGATGGAGAGAGATAAATCTAAAAATGGAAATGAATCTACTGCTTTCTCTGCCCATGCAAAGAGGAAGAATGATGTTGGTCCAACAAGATAGGGTCAAGGATCTAAGAAGGTACTCAAAGGAAAAAGAAAAGGAAGATGCTACAATTGTAACAGGTTCGGCTGCTATGCTAGAGAGGCCTTCACAAGAAGAATCCTCCAAGGGATGATAATAATAACAACAACAATTACAAAATCAATGGCAATCAAGGGAACAACAGGTATAGCAACAAAGGAAAGAGGAATGCTCCAGCTGCTCGAGATGGAAATGGTCGACCTCCCAAAAGGACAAGAATGTCAAGTATGATGAAAATAATGTAGTAGAAAAACAAGATGAGTTTTATCTTATGTCCGCTCTATCTACTACCTCTCCTCCAAATACTTTGGATCATTGGTTGATTGATAGTGGAGCCTCAAGGCACTTCACTAAATACAAGGAGGCCCTCTCAAATTTAGTTGAGATGAAAACTAATCTAAAGATTATACTTGGAGATAATGCCACCTACCCCATGAAACAAATAGGAACTATCACTCTGCATTTGAATCATTGCCAAACCATACATCTACAAAAAGTGTTGTATGCGCCCGATTTGAAGAAGAACTCGGAGTCTATTTTTGTGATGGAAGACAAAGGCTTAAAGATAGCATTCATTGATAGAAAAGGTATGTATTTGGCATAGAAACCCTAAAGATGCATTTACTCTTAGATTTAGGGTTGATGGTCTCTATCACGTTGGTTCAAGTTTGTTGGCAGCTTTGGCATGCGATACTTGTCTTCAACCCTAGGAAACATTACAAAGAGAATTGCCCACTTACATTACAAAGCCTTACCTGGTGTAAGAAAGATGGTCACAGGGATGCCCAAATTTAATATGAACCATGAAGGAGTCTGCCAGGGATGTGCAGCTAGAAAACATACAAAGCGAACATTCCCTTCTAGTGAAAGCAAGACAACTGATATTCTTCAATTGGTCCATTCTAACCTATCTAGTGCCCTGCCTATAACCTCATTGGGAGGATACATATATTATGCAATCTTTGTGGATGGCTTCTCATGCAAAACATGGATCTATTTCTTGAAGAGGTAGGATGAAGTGTTCAAATGATTATGTTCTTTCAAAGCATTCGTGGAGAATCAAACAGGGAAGAAGATCAAGGCATTGAGGACTGACGATGGAACCAAATATGAATCAAATGAATTCATTGACTTTCACAAAGAGGTTGGCATTAAGAGGGAGAAAATTGTTCCATACACTCCTAAGTAGAATGGTGTTGCTGAAACGAAGAATCAAACAATCATGGAAGCCACCTATGCCATGATCTATGATCAAGGACTACAAATATTCTTGTGGGAAGTTGCCACCAATGTCATATATGTTCAAAATAGGAGCCCGCATCAAGCTTTGGATTTCAAGACACTCGAGGAAATATTCACTAGTAAGGAACCTGATGTTTCTCATTTTAGAATCTTTGGTTGTCCCGTATACTTTCATGTGCCTAAAGTGAAAAGGAATAAATTGAAAGCTTCTAGGAAGAAAGGTATATTCGTTAGATACAGTGAAAATTCAAAGGCATATAGAATCTATGTACCCAGTCAAAGAGATGTGGAAGTAAGTTGAGATGTTATCTTTGATAAAGACATTGCCCTTGGGAAACCAGAGATCTCCCCATTTCAAAGAAGGGTGATGATGTTGCTACCAAATAACAAGAAGATCCTCCGCTGGATGAGCCTATGCCTGATATTGATGGCTCGATGGATCCTATTTATTCACCTCCCAGTGATCCCTCTACCTCAAGGAAAATACTACTATGGCTCAAAGATACCCTCGAAGATGTTTAAAGACATACCACTCCAAGAGGGACATTTTGCGAAAGCAAGAAGCCTAAAAGATATCAAGGGTACTTGGTTGCCATGAGTACTATTGTTCAAGTTGAACCTCGCATGTTCGAAGAATTCATAAAGCACCAAGTATGGAAAGATGCGATGAATGAGGAAGATGAATTGATCATGAAGAATGATGTCTACGACATGGTGCCTAGACCCAAGGACAAGTCTGTGGTCACCTCAAAATGGCTTTACAAAATATAAGGCCAGGTTCATAGCTCGTGGCTTCTCTCAAAAGGAAGGAGTGGACTATGATGAAATATTTGCACCGGTTGCTCGATATACCACTATCTAATTATTGCTCTCGCTGCCAATCAAGGACAAAGCCTACATCAAATGGACGTCAAGACTGCATTCTTGCATGGCTCACTTAAGGAGGAGGTCCACTTGGAACAACCTCAAGGGTTTGAAGTAAAAGATAGGCACATGTTTGTTGACTAAAGAAAGCCCTTTATGGGTTGAAGCAAGCCCCTAGGGCTTGGTACGAAAAGATTGATAGCTATCTTATGAAGCTAGGATTTACAAGGAGCTATGTTGATCCAAACCTACACTTCAAGGTTGAAAAGAACCTACCTCTTATTTTGGTCCTTTAAGTTGATCATCTCTTTCTAACAGGTGCAGACCATCTCATTTATTAATGCAAGTAGGAGTTAACTTCTGAATTCGAGTTAAAGGATCTAGGATTGATGCATTATTTCCTAGGCCTGAAGGTCTGGAAAAAGTTGGGTGAGAATTGTGACACTGTTAGTGCTGAAATATGTAACTAGGTTCGGTCTTCATAATGACATGTGTAATCATGATTTTATGTAATTGATGTAAAGAATAAAATAAAATTATTTTGTTATGCTTGAGTCATCAGTTCTATGCTCAAGGGATTTTATTTTATAGATGAAGCTCCCATTGTGAGCTATGAGGTTTGGTCATCAAGTCATAAAGTCTAGTGTGTCAATGTCATGTAATGAAGACCCATTTGGGCATGTTACACATTGTAAAAAGAAAAGTTGATTGAGTCTTTAACCCTCCAAGACCTTGTCACAAGCATTTGATCATGTTGGCCTTCCAAAGAAGCTAGAAACCATTCTCAAAGAGCATGTCAGCCTACTCCCTTATTAAGTCAGCCTATATCAAGGAGCATATCACTATATATAGAAGGAGCTCAGCCTCAATACATCATCAATCAAACATTTGAAATACAAGGAAGAAGTGCAAAGAAGGGAGAAAGTGAAGCATCTTATCCAACGAAGAAAGGAGGAAAGGAAGTCGAATTGTTTTTGGGTTTGTTTAGGGCAAGAATACCTCCACATGTGCGAAAAAAAGGAGTGCCATCCGCTGCAGAAGAAGTCGAAGTTATCAATCTTGTCTTAGAGGTTGAATCAAGGAGAAAACAAACTAGTTCACGAGCTGAATTGCGGAAGGGAGTCATACTATCCAAGCGAAGGGAATCAAGGTGCAAAAGAAGGTGTAAATCCTTCACACGTGCTGCAACTAGGGTTTTTGAAGAGGTAGAGGGTTGTAGGTCTGATCCAAGAGGCCAAAATTTGAAAGGTAATAAACGAGGGCAAGCAGTTTGACTAGTGTTGACTCAAGAAAGAAGAAGTTGATCATAGAAGCCTTGTGACTAGGTCTTGGAGTGGTCTCGGTCTTGGAGTGGTCTCGGTCTTGGTATTCGTCACTTGAATTCTATAAGAAGAAGAATTCGTTTGGGTCTTCCTCTGAAGTTGGAGAGGTATCGGTCTTGGTTGATCACCCATATTTTGTGTCTCTTGTCTCATTATCGCTTATGGTTTGGTAGTTGTTTGATAAAGAAGAACACTATAATAGTCTAAGTAAAGGAGAAACCTAATCTAAAGAAGTAAAAAGTATTCACAAGCAGTTACCATTGAAAGAAAAATCACCTAATCTTAATGCCCCTAGATTTATCATTAGTTAGAAAGATGTGGTATGGTGGAATGCAAGTTTGTCACTACTCCAATGGAACTAAACTTCAAGAAGCTATGTGGAAGTGTTATTGGGCCCGGATTGGCAAATCCTTCTGAATATAGACAACTTGTGGGGGCCCTGATGTTCTCGGTATACTCCCAACCGGACATATGCTTTGTTGTAAATACTTTGAGTCAAGATACGGTTGAGTTTCATCAAGTACGTTGGGTTGCTGCAAAGAATCTCTTGAGATATCTTCCTAGCACTATCAACTACGGACTAAGATACATTGTCGGGAATTTGAGGCTACATGGATATTTTGATGCTGACTGGGTTGGCAATGTGGTGGATAGAAAGAGCACATCAGGATGTTGCTTCTCTTTAGGTCTGCTTCAATTTCTTGAATGAGTAGGAAGCAAAAATCGATTGCTCTAAGCACCGTTGAGGCTGAATATATTGCAGCTAGTATGGCCTATTGTGAAGTTTGGTTGAGGAAGCTCTTTAGTGAGATATTTGAGCACGTGTTGGATACCACCATTATCTACCGTGACAATTAGAGTGGGATTTGCCTTTCAGAGAACCTCATGTTCCACGATCGCTCCAAGCATATTGATATCAGGTAACACTTTATGCGATATACGGTACGACAGGGAGCAATAAAGCTCCAACACATCAGAACGAATGATCAAGTTGCGGACATCCTCGCAAAGCCCTTGGGTAAGGTCAAGTTCTTAGCCTTCCAATAGAGACTTGGGGTCATGGAAGAACAATCCCATGAGGGTCCTGCTTGAGTTGGCCATTGAACTTTGGGAGCTCTTGGGGGGTACTTCTTGGAGCTATGTGTGACCATAGGGTGAGTGGTTCAACTTCTCCTATAGGTACGTTGTGTACAGGGTGAGTGGTTCACCTTCCCCTATGAGTATATACCCCAGTATGATATATACATTTATAGTAGTGGATGACACATATGGTGAGTGGTTCACCTTCCCCTATGATGGTTGACATGTGCGTTGGGAGAGTGGTTCACCTTCCCCTACAATTGATGACATATGCATAGAATGAGTGGTTCACCTTCTCCTATGGCATATGAGCAAGATAAGTGGTTCACCTTCTCCTATGGATGCCCCAACATACATCCTACCCATGTAGTCCAAGACTCTTAGGAAGTACCTCTCATCTAGCCAATGAGTTGGGAAAAGAGGATAGGAACCATAGCACTACAGATGGACGCATCGTGCACTGTCGTACACCCTATGACTAGGAACCATGATGTTGAACAACTTGATCGATATTGCTGTTCAAAGGGACTATTTCTGGGCTGAAGTACGCTATCTTGGGGAGCGGAAACTCACTGTTTGGGGTGGCTGAGTTACTGCAGTGTATTTCTGAGATTCCCAGAGGTTACACTGCTGAAGCAACTTGAGAAGGTGGTTGTTGTATTAAAGATTATTTTGCTGGAGCATAACCCAGGAGAATTGCAAAGTTTACATATCAGACTTTAAATTGGGAGATATATTGTTGTAACTTGTTCCTAATAGAGGCTTGAAAATCTTCCAGGTTCTATATAAATCCATATGATTTCCTCAGTAAATCTTATCTGAAGATGAGATATAACAAGTGACAAATGCACTAGTCATCTACAGCCATATGTTTAAATAAGTATGTTGACACTTACCCATATATTTCATCTTATTATTGCTGTTGCAAGCATCTATTAATGGGTATGTACATTTCTGAGTTTAATATGAATTATATGTGGCTGTTCTGAAGCAATTTTGTAGTGTCTATCTAGTACAGTGTGTATATTGTTTAAATAAAATACTAGAAAACTCACCTACAACCATGTACCAACAAACTCTTTGACAAAACTCCTCAAAGGCAATCTCAGAAAAAACTCAGGAATTTCTTGGTAAAAAATTGAGAGGGTATCTTACATAATCTGCATTTAAAAAATGTGAAATTCACACTTTCTAGACCCATCCACTTTTGCACTCTAAAAACACCAATATTCACACTTGTGAACCCAAAATTCATAGCTGTTCCTAATTCTGGAGTCTTATTATCAGTCCAAATATAACGAAATGGTTGTTAACTTATAGAGCATCAATTTTTCTTTGCAACCCCTCAAATGACAAGGCCAAGAGGATTATGTCAAGAAAATTAGTAGCAAAGACATCACGACATGGTTATTTTCAGACCATGGTAAGCAGATTGTGCACTCAAAGAACAATCCTAAAAGCCACTTCAAAGCTTGAACTGTTAAAACAGCAATATTTGAATACTAAAATCTACAGACACATACTACAGAAAAATAATAACATCAGTTAGGACACAAACTGTCAATCACATCATCTCCTACTGAATACAAAAACTAGATAACAAACATAGTGGTGCACTCTACATATTCTTTAAAGAATCGGAAGACGAGGGAAAAATGCAATGTAAATGTACCTGGTCATATGCATGAAGCAACTAAAGATCACTCACTCAAACTCTAACCCTAATCTAGTCACCCATTGCACCCTATCTACATGGATAAATGTTCCAAGTAAGTCTGTCTCAACTAGTAGTCGAACTAGAGCATGTAAAAAAGCATCCCCTTCCTTGAGAACTGAACCCTTTACCTAACTGGAACCTTATCAAGCAACAGCACTCTAATTAATTATATATTTACACCCTCCTACAAACAATAGATCATACATACAAAACCAAACTAAATCTGAACTAGAAACTTTACTAAACTGAAGGCTTAACTTTAAGCAAAACTGTAACTACTAAATCTGAAACAGCATGCAAAGTGGGACTAATTGAAGGTGGCAAGCAGTAAAACTGGAAATATACTATCATAGGCACATGTATGCACCCTCTACTGCCTTGCATAACTCATGCATGCCTCCTTCACTCTACTGTGCACAGGAACCTGAAGTTTGACAAGCTACGCACAAAGCTCTTGCAGCTAGATAGGTGGAAAAAGCAGCTTGAGAGGGAAAGTACAATAGCAGGGTTCAGAATTAGCATTGGTGACAGGCTTCGAGGGCAAGTGCGTACTTATTGCAGGTCCTCCATAACTGTGCCTCCCTCACACTCTACTGTGCACAGTAACCAAGACAAATCAATGTTATTACTACTGTTACATAGACCTGCAAAAGGTGCACCCTTATTGTTGCTGTACAGATCTACCATTGTACTCGCTAACAGAATATGCTCTAGTAATATGGAGTACACTGTCAGAGCCAAACAAGCTAAAAGTCTAACAGCATTGTGATAGGTAACTCTCTTCGTGTTAAATTTAGTTAACCCCAGCAATTGGCAAGTTATTTCCTAGTAAATTAATTGTTGTAAATTAACTTGAACAACAGTTTATTGAATAAAATACACTGTAGGGATTTTAACTGGTAAATAAAATAAATTTCAACGGAAGCAATTAGAAACCAACTTCACACATGCACGCTAAATTTACTGCCTTTCAAATTTGCTGTTCATTAAATTAAATTTTACAGCATACAAGGGCTTTCCCAACCTGGGAAATAAATTGCCCACTGAAGAAAATTACAATTATACAAAACCTGAAAAAATTTTGTCTAAGGAAACCCCCATCTCTACGGCCCATACTGTTGGAAATAACACTGAGAGGGGGGGGCACGAGGGAATGAATCAGTATTTACAATTCAATAAACTTTCATTTCCCAATCAGATTTATATACGCTACTCCAGTGAAGTGAACTTGCGTGTGCATGCTACTGTGATTAAAGAAACCAGCGTATACCCAGAGAACGTATGATTTAATTAATTTATCATGTGTTGATCTTTAATCAGTGTATCAGAATCTTATTAAGGTCGAAACCCAATGCGGGAGAAAAACCACCTGCTGCTGTCATCTCTGTCTTCTTAATATAAAGGAAATAGAGGTCAAGTTTAGGGACACAAGAAAGGTGCTTGATAGTATAAAGGTAGGAGTCCCATGAAGCCTCCCAGATGGCCTTAAGGAGAAGCTCTTAATTCATTGCAGTCATCTCAAGGGAATACAACTATCTCATCCAATCAAGTTACAAGGATTACATCTCACTGTCATGGGATGAAATCTCCATCTTGGTTTCCATTTTCAAAGAAAAACCCAAATTTAGCGAAAACATCCTCTTTTAACACTGTTTCAGTTGCTTCCAAAGGGTTGCTGTTGAATGACAGCTTGTAATGTTGCAACAAATGGTCAATATTCCCCAACTGGTCATCCATATAGGCCCAACCTTTGAGCTAAGGCTAGCATATTCAGTGTCAAGTAGTACATTGTGAATTTGCAAGTTATACTCGATTCCTATCTTCCTTTGACAGAGACTTCAACATAAACTGTGTAGAAAATAAACAATTACGAGTCAAACAAGGGCTCCCATACCAATATGATCCCAGACAATGCATCTAGCAGGGATTGGTCCATTTATTCGCAATATTTATCTTAAACGTAATCGTTATATTATGACAAGACAACCAACCAAGCTAACTCGTACTAACAAAATTGATTGTGTTAAGTAACATATAAAATTGACCAAAAGGATTGGACAAAATATCAAATTTGAATTTTTTGAAGCAATTTGCATCCCGTTTGTTCGCATCTTACTAATTCATTAGTGTACAACAGTTGAGAAGATGAGGGCAGAGACAAAAGGAAACGACAAGTCATTACAACAATTGGGCTTTCCATCCATAACCATTCATTGAGTCATCCTTCCACATCAACACTTGTGCTGAACTACGTTTTGCATACTACACCTAGGTAAACATATGGTTATGTGCAACTAAAATATTAGCACATTCATAACACCATTGTGTCACACTGATGTGCCCGTCTATGATCTGCAACAATACATAGGTTGTTCACCTGCTTCGTTGGATTCTTCTTGCGCCGGCTTTGATACCATGTGAGGACAAGTACAGAAGAATGTGGATAATGAATGCAAGCCAAAATATATAAAAGATAGAAACGCATGTTTAATACTACATCACTCCATATGGCGGATATCAATACATATAGCAAAGGCAACGGCCCATACCAAAATCCAACACAACCACCTTCTTACCTAATTCTAAATATAACTTGACTAGTCACTGCACTAATTACATGTGACATACAAATAGCTTAAGTCAATTTATTTCTAACCTAGTATGACCATTATGATAAATGCTAACCCTATATTCTACGACTACAAAACTCATTTATATATCAATATTGCAACCAGAAAAATGGACTAAGCAATCCTATAGTTTTCTTACCCAAATATTCCAAGTATCAATCTTGCTAAATAGCCAAGCACTGTTAAAGCCCATGATGCCTCTGCCTGGAAGAGATAAAAAAAATGAGCATAATTAACAGATCAACTATAGCAGAAAATTAGACATGACAGAATGGACCACTAGCCACTAGCCAAGCATGATATAAATACTTCTGTTTGTTACCTTTTCACCCTGAGGATACATTTCCTCCAAAGCCTTCACATCTTCTTCTAGAAAAAGTAGCTCCTGTAATTCATAATAAAATATTAGTGTCAAGCAAAGCAAGCAATCAAAAAATGATATGTGACCCAAATACTCCATGGCTTAAAGGCTATGTACATGTATCACTGAATATTGTCTTGATAACGATAAAAATCTTCTAGGGCAGAAATATGAATACCCACCCTCAAACTAGAGCTATAAAAGAATCAAACAAAACAGTCATTCATACAATGAAAAAGTACATATATATTACAGAATATGAAATACAGGTGATGAGAAATCTGCAGTTAGAAGATAACACGTATGACTGAAAAATGCCCCATTCTTGTGTTAGGAAGTAGGATATATATCACAATGTACCAACCAGCGTTTTAAAAACCAGCCGGGTCATTAGCCGACCGGGTCAAACCGGCAGAAAAACCAGATTCGACCCCTCACTTTGCCTAGAAACCACAAAAACTGGTGCTAACTGGCCGGTTTAGGACGGAAATGGCCGTTTTATGGTCAAACCGGCCGGTTCCATCCTAAACCAGCCAGTTAGCTGCCAAGGCCACAGAAGACAGCGCAATTTAGGAAGCTTCTAGGGTGTTTTGGAGGGAAAATAAGGGTTGTTTCCCTCCAAAAACACCCTCTTCAAGTCTTTAAAAGGAGCTCCCCGCCATCATTTGCCTCACACATCTCATTTGGAGTTTTTGTGAGTTTGATTGGGAGCTTGGAGAGTGTTGAGATTTTACTGGAGTAGTGGAACAGCAAAGAGTTTGAGCTAAGTAGTAGTCATCATGCCTCCAACAGCCAAGGATACTGCATGGGCTCATTGTGATATGATTGATGGCAAAATAATATGCAAATATTGCCAAAAATCTATTGAAGGAGGGGTATTAACCAGTTCAAGCAACACTTGGCTTGGATTGGAGGCCATGTAAAGCCATGTGGAGCACCAAATGAAGTAATAGGGCATATTAGGGTAGAATACCTTCAGAAGTTTGAGACTCAAGTCATTGAATTGATAGATAAGTTTGTGACTCAAATAGTGGCAAAGTTTGGGAGTCGAGACTCAACCTACTGAGTTTGATCATGACGACTCATGAGAAGTTTCAAGTGATAACGCTAATCACTATTATCATATATGTACACTTGTAGTAGGTCAACGGCCTCATAGATTGTAGCATTGTTTTTGGACATTATAGGCCATTTAGAGCCTCATTGCTTATGTATTTTGTTAATGATATGTATTGCACTCGGTGCCATTTTGATATATTCACCTTTACATAGTATATAAATGAGCGAACTTTGCATATTTTGTCTCTATTGGCTTGGAATGAAAGTTTTAAATCTTAAAAATAGTTTTTTTCATTAAAAATTAATTATT
Organism: Pinus taeda; assembly: GCA_000404065.3. Classification (NCBI taxonomy): domain Eukaryota; kingdom Viridiplantae; phylum Streptophyta; class Pinopsida; order Pinales; family Pinaceae; genus Pinus; species Pinus taeda. The sequence goes on from APFE030828338.1 coordinate 202,183, forward strand.
TAATGTATTTTTCTAAAAATCGATTCATTTAGACCTGACCAGTCCCGGTTTGACCGATTCCAGTTTGAAACCCGATTTATTAGGTGGATCGGTCCAGTCACCGGTTTTGGTTTTTAAAACTATGGTACCAACGCTGTCTGATCCCCCCTAGAAGTGACAATATCTAGAGTGCAAAGTTGTTCCTTTTAGTAAAGATAAATCCAATTTTTGTACATGGATTCCCTTCATATTGTCAGAATGCAATAATGGGCTCTAGAAGGCCTTAACAACCGAGTACATCGATTTAGTCCATATCAATCTAAATCTAATTAGAAGGGTTTCTAATTTAAGCTTAGTCTAATCTATTATTAGCATTAATGGTCATTGTCACTTAGTTTTCACATGCTTTGTCTTCATTTCATGTTATGTCATCATCATTAGATTACGGAATATGAAATACATATGATTATTATATCTGCAGTTAGAAGATCACACATATAACTGAACGATGTCCCATTCTTGCGATAGGAAGAACAGTATATATACACAATATATTAACCTTATCTGATCCCCCTAGGAAAGGACAAGATATCTAGAGAGCAACATCATTCCTATTAGTAGAGATTGATCCAACCTTTGTAGATGAATTCCTTTCATATTCTCATAATGAAATAATGAGATTTGGAAGGTTTTAACATCCGAGTGGATCAATTTAGTCTATACCAATCTAAGTGTAATTAGAAGGGTTCCTAATTATGCTTAGTCAGATGTTATGAATAAATATCATATAATATATTTATAGTCAATGTTATGATTTAATATTATATATATATATATAGTAGTTGTTATGAATAAAATATAATATAATATATAATATAGTCAATGTTATGAATAAATTATATATATTATTTATATATATATATTATATATATATATATTTTATATATATATATATTATTAATATCAAACAATAATATAAACAATAATAGACATAAACAATGATTAATTAACTAATAATTAGTAGGGAAGAGGCATGTCTCTACAGACATGACTGTTTGTGAAAGGGTGCTTACTTGGCTATAGTTACAAAACCCTCACTCTCAATTGTATCATCATTCTTATTCATACACTTTTAATATATATTCTTGTATCTCAATAGAGATCTACATATTCCAAGTCTTCTGGAGTATTTAACTTTAAGAACGAACTTTGTTCATTCCATCAGATCGTTTATTAGCATTCCTTGTCATTTTCAATTTACTGTCAAGAGTTGTCTTCACTTCACGTTATGTTATCAGTGCCATATGAACTCATGTTAAAAAATAATGAGGAAATTTTCATAGATGCACTTAATGTTTTTTCCAAAGCCACACTAACTACATGTTTGAGCTTGGTGGTGGACTCACTCTTATCATTATACATCTATCTCCATGGAGGATCATTATACCTCCATCTGGTGATTAGATCATAATCTTATGTAGATGATCATGTTGGTATTAACATGAAAGGCATTATGTTGTGGTCTTTAATGAGATAAATGTTCTACATTATTCCTCTTTGACTTAATGTATAAGATCATTAAAATTAGTAAAGATTGATCCAACTTTCGTAGATGAATTCCCTTCATATTGTTAGAATAAAATAATGAGTTTTGGAAGGTCCTAACATCCAAGTGCTTCAATTTAGCCATACCTGCAATATACATCAATCTGGTGATTAGCTCATCATATTATGTCTATATTGCTGTCACTATTAATATGAAAGGCATTACACTCTGTTCTTTAATAAGATACATGTTCTATATTATTCTTATTTTGGCTTAACATGACTTGATGGAACACATCTTTTTCAAATATGACAACATATTTTTAAAGCCTATAGACTAATCCTCAATCTACCTTCATTTGGAGGACTAATATAACCATAAGATGCCCAAAGGAATTGGATCCAATGGTGGAAAGAAAGAATATTTTCACCCTTGAGCAAAGTTCAATTCCCACGAAAGCCTGCCCTGAAGCCATGGCGGCACCTTGAGGTAGCGCTCGAACATGTGGTTGCACCTAGAGAGATTATATTAAATGGCCTTGTGACTTGTGTACGCATAAGTGGATCCAAACTCGGCCCCATGTCCTTCAATTTCATACAGCACAATGGGGTGGGATCCAACAGTGAAAAGTAAGGAGTTTTTCACCATTATGCACATGACCCAGGTGCTAGCTCTGACAATTAATTTGCCTAAGGTAAATGAGATTCGTGATGATTTCCTTTCTAAAGTGGTGATTTGCATATTCAATGGGTTCTGGCCCAAATCATAGGCACTATATCAATGGATTTTTTCCACATGGACAGAAAACTATGACATCCATTTATGCTCTAAAGGCTTCTTCATTGTCAAATTCGACACAGTAAAAGATAAGGAACATGGTTTACACAAGGGACCATGGTTTTGGGGTAATGCAGGTCTATTCATGAACCCATGGTTTCCAGGCTTTGATGCTAATACCATGATGGTTTCCAAAATGCCGATGTTGGTTATATTACATAATCTACCTTTGCATTTTTCGCATCACAAAGTATTAGCAAGCATTAGGAATGCCCTAGGGAAATTTTTAAAAGTAGATGCAGATCGCGTCACAAAGGGCTTCTTCACCTTTGCCAAAATCTATGTGGAGGTAGGCCTTAGTAATGGATTAGCTTATCACATCCTGCTATACCACAACAATCAGCAGTGGTCCCAGCCCCTTGACTGTGAGAACACAGCCTTCAGATGTCATGCATGTCTTCAACCTGATCATCTTCAAAGTGCTTGTCCTTAAAATAAAAAAAGAAAGAAAAAAGAAACAAGCACAAAAGCCAAAAGGATGGCAGTTTTATGAAACAAAGGCAATTGAAACAAAAGAAGAAGAAACTACAGACAATACCACAAATAACAATCCTAGAATCCCCGGGCTACCACACAGAAGGATGAGAGAGAACACAACTCAGCATTAGTTCCAATGCCTATTGAACAACAACACCACATTGTGATGATTACCTCTGAAAAAGAAGCAATTGGTACCAAATGAAGACGGATCAAAAGGCTCGAATTCTGATAAAGAAATCTCGTCAAATATAAATGAGTCCCAAAGGACCATTGTATCATCCACAACCAACTATAGTGGTTGGCGAAAAGTGGAAAAAATGAAAGGTAGGAAAGAGTAGAATAGGGTAACTCTCTGATGAGTTTTTATTGATCTTAGTAACAGGATCTGTTATTATGCATATGCTTTTAGCATCTACTATATGTAATTTTGTTCACTTTTATCTGAATAAAATTGTGATTTTTCCTTCAGAGAAAGGAGAAAATTAAAAAAAAACACTGAATTACTCTAAAATAAAACCACTCATATTTTTAAATTCATATATGCAATGGAATTTAAAACATAGATTAATCACGCATTACAAAAATAATTCACCCACAACAATTCTCTGTCATCTATTGATCTCGAAAATTTGGGTTTTTCAACCCACAGAGATACAAGAGAAATACAATATGCAGAACCTATAACTCAGTTCCCACAGAATGAATTTGGCCTCTAGGAAATCAGCCACCAAAAGAAATCAGCCCGAATAATCAGCTAGCAAAATGACATGCACCCTCCTTGCATGCCACTATTGTTCACTAGCAAAAACTTGCCCCTCCAACAATTCAGCTTGCTCTAGATCAAATCAATCTCACTCCAACATCTTGTCCCTACAATCTCCTCTACTCAGCCCCCTGGATTTTCCCTCAATCCACTCACACTTCCCCTTCTCTAATCTTCAATCCACTAAGCCACTCACACTTAGAGAAAATCGCTCTCTTTGTGATGATTCACTCACTTGAAAAGTGTGTATTCACCTCTTCACTAGGCTTCCTTTATAATCTTCATTAAGCCCAAATCTCTAACTCTAATCTCTCTTCTAGAAAATCTCAGAGATAAACGGTTGAGATTATTCTAAGTCACTTAAATCATTAAATTATTTAACCTTAGAAAATGACTTAATAGTCCATAATAATTAATTGATTTTAATTATTGTACTTTAACTAAGAGGACATAAATCACTTACTCCACCAAGCAAGTACGTAGAAGAGGCAAATAATGTCTTCCACATGCTAAGACACCAAGCCTATGTAGAAGACATTCTAAAGCTACCTCCTACCAAGGAAGGGATTCTCTAGCATCCCCATCTTATCTCGGTTCTTCACATAGTTCCCTTTCACTATAGGCTTAGTGAGAACATTTGCTACCTACTCCTTTGTAGAAATGTGTTGCAATCTCACAACACCCTCTTTGGACCCTATCTCTGTTGAAGTGATATTTGGTCTCAATGTGGTTAGACCGGTCATGAAACACGAGATTCTCAAAGAACTTAATGCAACTCTAATTGTCACAGTGAATCATCGTTGGCCCCATCTGCAAATCAAATAGTCTTGCAAGCATCTTACAAAGCCACACTACCTCACAACTCGCCATACTCATTGCCATGTTCTTTGCCTCTACTAAACTAAGTGCCAATGGTTGTTGCTTCCTGATGAACCGTGAGATCATGGTTGATCCCAAACTGAAACAACATCCAAATGTGGACTTTTTGACCACTACATTTCCTGCCCAATTATAATCTATGTACCCTTGTAGCTACCCTCCTCGATCTCTAACAGATCTCAACCCAAAGTCTATCATACCTCGCAAGTACCTCAGCACATGCTTTGCTTCCACCCAATCAACTTGTCTCGGCTTCACCATGAACTAGTTGAGAGTGTTCACATCAAAACATATATCCGGTCTGGTGTTGACCAAATACATCAAGGAACCTATCAACTACCTATACAGTGTGGAATCCACTAATTCACCTTTAGAAGCACTCAACTTCTTCAAGTTAGTGATCATCAATGTAGACATAGGCCTACAATCGACCATCCTAAATGTCCTCAAGATCTCAACTACATACTTGCCTTGTCCAAGGAAAATCTCATTTGGTTGCTACCACACCTCCAATCCCAAAAAGTAGTGCATCAAGTCGATGTCCATGTCGAACTTTGAGGCAAGATCCTCCTTGCACATCCATGTGAGCTTCTTTGATCCTGTCAAGAAGAGATCATCCACAAAGTACTTATATTAGTGGATCACCCTCAACAAGTACATAGTACAAGTTGGGATCTGTTGGGAATCATGATTGTCGTTAGACCAAAACCCGCAAGTGTTAGTCAATGATCGCATCGCAGGAGATAAGGATCCACGAGAGGCAGTTAATCCATGTCATGAAACACACGGGAAATGTACAAGTTGGGATCTGTTGGGAATCATGATTGTCGTTAGACCAAAACCCGCAAGTGTTAGTCAATGATCGCATCGCAGGAGATAAGGATCCACGAGAGGCAGTTAATCCATGTCATGAAACACACGGGAAATCTATTGGGAATCACGATTGTCGTTAGACCAAAACCCGCAAGTGTTAGTCAATGATCGCATCGCAGAAGATAAGGATCCACGAGAGGCGGTTAGTCCATGTCACAAAACATACGGGAAGGGTTGGTTTATCCAATGTCCAACAATCTCCCTCCCCCCCCCAACCCGAGACGGGTGTGTATTGAACGCGTGACCTACACTCTGATACCAGTTGTTGGGAATCATGATTGTCGTTAGACCAAAACTGGCAAGCGTTAGTCAACAATCATATCGCCAAAGAGAAGGATCCATGAGAGGCAGTTAGTCCATATCACAAAACACATGGTGAGCGTTGGTTTATCCAATGTCCAACATGATCCACCTCACTCTAGGTAAAGCCCAAACCAAGAAGAAATCCATCAATCCTAGAAAACCATGCACGTGGAGCCATCGCCGGAGAACCCTCTCGCCACGAACCTTGCTTTATAATTCTCAATACTACCATCAACTACATGTTTAGTCTTATATATCCATCGAAAATTTACCACAGACTCCCTCCATTCTCGGTACTATATCCCATATACATCATTGCTCATGATGGAGCTATACTCCTCTATCATGGCATCCCTCCAGACCTATTCATCTATAGCCTCCTCAAAAGCAGAATGCTCAAATTCACTGACATTACTCGATTGTGCCAAATAACTGGAAAAAATGGTAGGTGATCTGCTCTGCCTCAAAGTGTTGCTAGGAGCCTCCACATGCTCTTCAGCATCTCACAAAGACTTCTCAGCCCATTTTGACCTCCTTTTGGTAGAGTTCGATGGAATATCCAACTCATCCTCCAGATCTTCTAATTGTGTGCCTTGATGCTACTGGTCCCTATTCAGTGTTAGGAGCTTCCTACTCCCACTCCTCTACCACTGTTGGTTCCTTCACATGAGATCTCCTAAGGGTCTTGCCCTCATCAAATCTGACACCGCTACTTAAGATCACTTTCCTTTGTCTTAGAATGTAGACTGTGTAGGCCCTTAAGACCTCACAGCAGCCCAAAAATACGCCCCTTTTTGACAAGGGCTCCAGCTTAGTCCTCTTCTCTATGGAGACATGGACATAAATTGGACTACAAAATATGTGCAAATGGCTCACATCCAGTATCACTCTTGCAAACAGCTCTTCAAGAGTCACGTTATCCAATATCTGTGAGGACTCTTGTTCTGCACGTACACAGTCATATTGTAGGCTTCAGCTCAAAAAAGCATAGGCAATTCCTAATCATAGATCATTTCGCTTGTTGCCTCCATTATGGTCTTGTTCTTACTCTTGGTAACCCCATTTTGTTGAGGGTTGTAAGGTATTATGAGCACCTTCTTAATTCTTGCTTCCTCGCAAAAATCTTGGAATTTGTTGGAGGTATACTCACCCTATTATCCAATTTCAACACCATAATCTTCTTGTCATTTTGGTTCTCCACAAGTGATTTGAACTCTTGAAACCGATCAAAGACCTCATCCTTGGTCTTTAGGAAGTAGATCTAAGTTTTGTTGGAATAATCATCCATGAATGTAGTAAAGTATGATGATCCTGTGATAGATGTCACAGACATAGGACCACAAATGTCAAATATCCAAGTGCACCAAGTCTAGCATTCCCTTAGACGTGGTCTCCTTGTGAGGATGTGCAACTTTGGCTCGCTTGCCAAGTGTACACCCTCTACACACTACACCCTACTCGACCCTAATCTCTAGAAAACTAGTAACCATCCATTGCAACATAGGGAGAACTCTATAGTGTAGGTGTCTCATCCTCCTATGCCAAATTTCTCTCTAGTTGTCACTCTCATGTATGAGAGCCTTCATTGGCTATCCTCTCAACAAATAGAGATCCCTCCCCCTTCTTCCAATCACTCACTTCTTGCTGAGATCAGTCCCTTTCGGCCCGACAGCAACTTCACCTCCTATAAAGTTGACCTCTAATCCTGTCTTCTATGGCCTAAACTGAAAGGATATTTTTCTCCAACCTCGGTACATATAAGTTTATAACACCTCGTTCACCTCCATGATACCACTTGAGTCCGTCTGAAACTCAATACTCCCAGTCAGTGTTGCACAATCCTTCCCCCCTTACCCTGCCAAGGATCCAAAGTCGAAACCGTGTCCCATACGAATATGCAGTTCTGTCGTTTTGAGGTGATTCCTTGCAATTTGGAACCGTGCGAGCACGCTCCACAGCTCCAGAAAAAAATCTGCAAAGGATCTGTGGAGGTTCAGGCATGGATCGCGAGCAGATCCAAAGGGAGACGGGCGGTTCCGCGGGGTTCTAAATTGTTTTTTTATTTTTTCTTTGACATCACTTGATGGAACTAAGATCAACTTCTTCAAATGAGAGGAAAATAAATTACATACTTTCAAGCTATGAAAGGAATGAATGGAGACAATTTTGAATAATATCCATAATCTATACCTTTTGTAGTCATCATTAGAAGAAAATCAATTACATACTTTTCTATAATATAATGTATATTGTTGGGTGGATTAACTGCCCAAATATTTTTAGGCCATGAAGTTCTTTTCAAACATTGAATGGAATGATTGGAACACGAGGTCTTCAGTGAAAAAAAAATACCATATCACATGTGTTCATATTGGAGCATATAAAATGACAAAAAGATAAAATAATATATTGAGAATATGATGGGGGGAAAAGGCTTTTATATGTTGTATAGAAATATGTGTATTATAAGGTATTGTTTATACAATACATCGGCCACGTGGAGGAAAAAAAACAAGTGGGTTAGAGAAATAGTGGTTAAGGAGTATTGTGGGAGTATTGAGAGTGGGTGGTAATATTAGGTCAATAGTAGCCTAATATTTAAACCTATGGCCCTAGTATTGATGTGCAATTCATGGTAATGTTAAATTCTTAAAGTAAAAGTGGCATGAGAATACCACTTTTACTTAAATTTTTAACATTACTATGAAATGACTCGAGATGTTTGAGAGTGGTTCCAGCCTCATCAGACTTCATATGGAGAAAATAGAATTTCATATCCTATTCAAAATTCAGCAAACTTGACAGTTTTCAAGAATTCAAGATCAATGGGATTATAGAATTTCATTAGATTATATCATGTATGAGGGTATGTGATTGGCATTTAATCAAGAGCACCAAGACCTATATGTACCCTAGTGTTGGTGGTGTTAATTGTTGAAATCCTTTGTCATGCCCTTAGCAAAAAATTACCTTTTAATCAAAGTCAAAATTATTGATCAACATGTTAAGCTTTTTTCTACCATATTTTAACACTTGGATTAGGTAGTTTGATCAAAATTGGGCAATGTTGACTAACATCCCTAGAAAATCGAGGAAGAGGCAAAGGCTAGACAAGAGGAGAAGAATCTAGATTCTAGATGGTTGATGCTCAAATAATTAATCATTATGTACAATGGATGCCATATCTATCTTGATTTATGTACAAATACACATGTTTCCATCTCTTCTACAACTAATTTGGTATTTTGAATGTTTTTTTATATAAATGCAAAAAAATATAATATACATAGTAGAAGCTTCGCTTCCTAGATTTTGGGAATGCTTTCGCGGATCCACTTCGTCCTCGCTTCATGTAACATTGCTCCCAGTGCCTTCTAATGCATATTTGGCCTTGTCACCAAGCTACACATGTACATTGTTGGGCCCCCTGGTCATGTTAGTGAAGAAGTCTCGAGATCCCATCATATGACGAGATGTATAATGGATGCCATATCTATCTTGATTTATGTACAAATACGCATGTTTCCATCTCTTCTACAACTAATTTGGTATTTTGGATTTTTTTTATATAAATGCAAAAAAATATAATATACATAGTAATAGCTTCGCTTCCTAGATTTTGGGAAATGACGCTTTCACGGATCCGCTTCCAAAAAATGTCCCCGCTTCGTCCTCCCTTCTTGTAACATTGCTCCCAGTGCCTTCTACTGCATATTTGGCCTTATCACCAAGCTACACATGTACATCGTTGGGCCCCCTGGTCATGTTAGTGAAGAAGTCTCGAGATCCCATCATATGACGAGATGCTCCACTGTCCAGAAACCTCTCATGATGGTTCCATAAAGGCAAGACACTAAGCCAAAGTTTTTCTCAAACTTCTCTGCCATCTCCTCCATCTACACAATAGTTGTATCAGTCTTTCCCTTGCCCTTCCTCTTGTTTGGACACTGACTAGAAAAATGCCTAGACTTGTGACAAGCAAAGCATTTAACTTTGCTCATGTCCTTTTCCTTCTTGTTCTATGAAGATCCTCCTCCACTCTAATTCTGCTTGGCCTTCGCCTTTCCTTTTTTTGCTTGTGCACCAAGAGCAAGCTCATCTTTCTCCTCAACACCCCTTCGTTGTTCTTCAGTCAATGGGTTCTCCAGATCTCCTTCTAGATGAAGTCATTCCACAATCTGCTCCAATCAAGAAGTTGTTGCCTAACAAGGATCCCATCCACAAAGTTGGTCCAATGCTTAACGAAACCCTTCAAAGCAAGTTTCACTAGCTTTGAACCATTCACAGTTTCCCCAAAAACTACAAGCTCATCAAGAGCCTGCTAGATCCTCGTGAGGTAAGATGTCATGGTCTCAAATTTGTTCATTTTGATGTTGTTTAATTTCTCCCACAACACCATTTTTCTATTTTCATTTAAACTATAATTAAGACCGGTCAAAGCTACCCACATCTGTCATCTGATGTCCTTCCCTGATATGTAAGGAATTATATGATGCCTCACACCATCTAAAATTATGCAGATTGATTTCATATCTTTGAGCTTATGCTTTGCTGTATGGTTTGGATCTGAAGAAACCTGAATGTCTCAGCTCACAACATTGCACAAACCATTCATCATCAGAATCATGGTAATTTTCTCCTTCCAGGGATTGAAATTTGCTACCCATACAACCTCTCTTCATATTGAAAATTGCTCAATGATGCCATCTCCACAAATCAACCATGGCCACAAAACCCAACTGTAAAATTTTAAAAAATAATTATGTTGTCGTAAAAAAGAAACCCTCGTGATCTCAAATCTCTCTCTCAGAGTCTTCTAGAATGCTCTAATGCCATGTTAAATTTTGAATACCAGCCAGATTTATTTTCTCACAGCAATTTATTTTACCCTCGACAATTTATATATTTACTCAAAATAACATTGAATTAACGAAAAATAAAATCACTGGAATTTTTAACTTCAAGAAATAAATATATGCAATGAATTTAAATCAGAGAGATCAATTACACTGCAAAATTAATTCACCCACAACAATTCGTTGTCATCTATTAATCTGGAAAATATGGGCTTTTCGACCCACGGAGATACAAGGAGAAATACAATATCCAGAACCTATAATTCAGCTCCCATAGAATGAATTCGGCCTAACGAACTTGGCTACTAGGAAATCAGCCTCCATAAGAAATCAGCTCAAATAATCAGCCAGCAAAATGAGCTGCACTCTCCTTGTGTGCCACTACTGCGCACTCGAGAAAACTCGACCCTCCAGCAAGTCGGCTTTCCTCTAGATCAAATTGATCTCCCTCCAGCAACTGGACCATGCAATCTCTTCTACTTGGCCTCCTGGATTCACCCTCAATCCAGTCGCAATTCCCCTTCTCTAAGCCTCAAGCCATTGAGCCACTCACACATAAAGAAAATCGCTCTCTTCATGATGACTCATTCACTTGAGTTTTGTGTGTCTTCACCTCTTCACTAGGCTTCCTTTATAATTTTCATTAAGCCCAAATCCCTAACCCTAATCTCCCTTCTAGAACATCTAGGAGATCAATGGTTGAGATTATTTCTAACTCACTTAAATAATTAAATTAGTTACCCTTAGAAAATGACTTGATAGTTCAAACTCCACAAAAATTAATTGACTTTAATTATTGTACTTTTCCTAAGTTAGACTTAGGAAAGAGGACATAAATCACTTACTCCACCAAGCAAGCACCTAGAAGAGGCAAATAATGTCTTTCACATGCTAAGACACCAAGCTTATGTAGAAGACCTTCCGAAGCTACCACAAACTTCAACTATATGTACATAAAAAACAAAATCGACCCCTAATTTCAATCCTACTGTGACCCCTTCTATAAAATGCAAAAGATTCCAATCTGTTAAGAGTTTCCGGTAGCAGGATAATTTACATGCTGGGAAAAACCTTAATAGGAAATCACAATGCAGATCTTAACTCACAAGGAATATCCTTCTGGGTAGTCACTCACTTCAGATTCTATCCAAAAGCATACTCCCTTTTACCTAGTAAACCTAGATTTTCAAAAACCATTTCCAGGAGGCTGAAAACTTGTTTCAGGTTTCTGGAACCTTTCCAGACACCAGAAACAGATCCAGAAGCTGTTCGGCAGTAGCCAGCAATCTACACCAGTTTCTATAAAAATCTGGGGCAGTTTCCCCAGTATTTCTGGAAACTGACTACAATTTCCTGCAGTTTGTCACCTTTTTAAAAAAATTCCTGAACTGAGAAGAAAATAGACAAAGAGACATCGCAATAACCCTAAAGGTGCCCACAAATGCTAACATTGGAGTAAAAGCCATCTAAGTGAAAGCCCTCTTCAAGTGTTGTTATTTTCAAAAAGAGTGGCAGCCCAGCAAAAAGAAGAGAACTACAGCACAGTTTTTAAGGCCGTATTTACTTGAAAATGCTTGGTCCCACTTCAAGGCACAGTTTCCTTGACCTTTTCATGCAATTTCCTACACAGGGTACCCAAGGGTCTTGAATGTTTCTAGAAACCTGTTGAGCACCTCCTGGGGTTACTCATTTCAGGTTTCAAATGCTTGAGGATACAGTTACCACCAGAACATACAGGGAAAGATCCCAACCTCAAATATATAATGGTTACGTCAATCAGCAAGCAAGAAAGGAAAAAACATTAAGTAAAATGTTTGAATAAGAAATTAATATTGAAAGGGAACACATAGCTTTCACCAGAAAATTCAAAATATAAAAAATGATCCCAGCCTCAAAGATAAGATTGTCCTATCAATACAGCAAAACAAAAAAACACAAAGTGACATATTTCAATATGAAATTAATATTGAATAGGTAAATTATACCTTCTCAACTGCCTTTACATTTTTCCGCCATTTTCTGCCTTTGCTACCGCTTCTCTCTTCTCGTTGAAGTGCAGCAGCTGCCTCTTTTACATCTCTTGCTCGCTTCCCTAATTCAGTGGCCTCCTGCAACCAGAAAACTCCACTGTATTCAAGACCATTTTTAGCTGTAATCCCCAAATATCATAAACCATACAAAGAAACCTAAAATTACTCGTTCAATCACATGACAATACTAACGTTACAAAAAATAGCTTGAAACAAACCTTGATATACTGTGCACGAGTAATGATAGCTTTTGGTCGACGAAGAAAGGAGAAGACAAGACCCAAAGGTAAACAAGTAATACCTACACCACCAAATATCTACAGAAAAAGTACATCGTTAGTAATTGTTCTCATACAAGATATTTTGGCATGCCAAGAAAACAAACCTAGTTATAGCACTATGTGCATACAACAAGAAAATTGTTTCTTCGACTCAACACATGCAGAGTTTCTTTGCAGAAGTTTATTTCATGTTTAAATAGAGAGAGGCATACACTTTATCTTCTCTTAAAACCACATAAAAGAATAGAAATTAAAAGATAATCACAAAGAGATACATATAACATTAAAATACTCAAAGTGACTCACAAACCCATTTCAAAAGTTTAATCATTAATCTGGATTCTGGTAATTATGAAATTATGGTTAGCAATAGATAGCCTATAGATGACCAAGTTGACTGTACTCGAATCATCAAATTCTAAAAATAATGCTTCTCTACAAATGCATTTTCCAGAAATATCGGTTGGGCCTTTATGTCCTAGAAAGGGATATTAGTTGTAACTTGTAAAATAGGGTAGAAATGGCAAGATAAAAACAAATAGATACATAAATATACTCAAATACTCAAATCACTGACAAACCCATTTCAAAAGTTCAAGCATTAAACTGTAATTATGAAATTATGTTTCACAACGGGTAGTCTACAGAATACCAAGTTGACTGTAGCTGAATCATTCAATTTTCGATATACTGCTTCTCTACAAAAGCATTGCCCAAATAACTTTGTGAACTTATTCCAAAGCAACACTTTTACACAACAAAGAATACATAGCAAGCAAGTAAATGTAATCATGTGCCTTTTCCATTGTGGCTTGTCTCAGAAAGTGTTTTAAGTGTTTTGCAATAAGTAAAAGAGTCTAACACGTCTAACAAATACATTTTTACCACTTCTTTCATAATATAGTTTTATATAAACAGTAAATATCACTTATACATTTTGATTAATTATATTGAGAAATGACAGCAGGAACTTCAGCATCTTAACATAATATATTAAATACAATAACATAAGTTCATTTTATTACGAATGACCACAAATTAGTCAATGGGACTGCTAAGTACAACAGTGTGAAATGCAGAGTGGGAGTGCAAAGGTAATAATGAAACAGAACATACAGAAAAAAGTACTGATCCAACAATTGTAGCAAGAGCAACAACATATTCAGGAAAAGTTGTGCGCATGGTCCACGTAGTTTCTGATGATGCACCAGCTGTGTAAGCATCACACTGCACCACAACCAAAGGAATAATTGACATCAGAGCACAAGAAACAATTAGATTTTGAAAAAAATATCCAACCAAGAATTCTCACATCTTGAAGAAACAAAAAAATAGTCTGTCACTGAAAACCCCTTAAAATTGATCTAAGTGATCCAATGCACAATAAGTGATCCCATGGATGTGCAATTATTTATAATTTAACTTCAAATAAAACATGTTCAACTGACGCTTTGCTGTACACACAGGCTAACTTGAACATTAAGCAAAATAATCTAAGCACAAACAAACCCTGCAAGAATCCACAGTAATGTTTAAATTTTAATAAGCCAAACAGCCTTAGAAACTAAAATCAATGGTGAGTAAATAGGGAATCAAAACTGCAATTGCTGCCTGAAATACTTTGTGTTTTCCAGTTTAGAAATGCATATATAAATATAACACTTAAGGACCATACAGAATATCCTATCCATAACACACCACAAATCATCATGAGTTAAAGAATGCATAAAATCATCAAGGATTGGGACATTCTCAGAAGCCGTTACCAAATTTGTATTGCCATTTGTTCCTGCTACACAAGGATGATTTTTTGAAAGTGAAAGACTGGACCAACTGCTGGGAAAGTTAGTTGTTGAAGAAGAAATCTTCCGTACAGTAAAGTCGACTTTACCAACAAGGCCTGAATTCATAAATCAAAAATTTCATGTAAGAATCAATGAATACGCATACTTTAAATTTCAACCTGCACCTTTGAAAAATCAATCAATACATAATACAGATTGAGCAACATTGCTTATTTAAATATTGTAAACACATGTAATTGTGAACCATGTTAACAAAAGAAAAAAAACTTGTAAGAAAGAAAGAAAACAAAATAAATGTATCTGGCAGTTATTCAGATGCATTATAATATTCAGTATTCTCAATAAGTCCAAAAACCATCTCTTATGTAAGTTAAACATACCATAGAATCCCATTTGTTGAACAAACAACAAGGCTTAATACAGCTAAGGTGAATGAAGTCCAGCCTGAAACATATACTAATTGACAACTGTCATGTCATATAAAGATAGAGTCCACATTGTATATTCTCTGTATCATCTCAATGCCACTATCAAATGCTCTTCCCATGATCAAAATGACTATAACCTACAAGTCCTGCAAATACGATACAACAATGCTTTTTGTTGTCATTTCAGTAACCATTGTGTGAAGACAATGGATCAAGTATTACATCATCAAACAATGTTATGCCAATAGATGAGCACTATATGAGCTTCATAGATGCTTCATTCAAAATGGGAATCATAGGTCAGGGTATCATGATTCATAACATCACCTCTAACATTTGCATATGTCCTCCCAAAATGTATTTCCTCTAACAATCTAACTAACTTGATGAAGACCATGGATCCCTGGTGCTCATACGAATTCCCCCAGTTTTTGGAATGTCAAAGTACAATCTCCTAACAGTAATGTCTACGTATAGAAACCCAGTAATATTCAAAATGCTAATCTTCCAGTATTTATAATGTCAAGGTACATACACCTAGCAGCCATGTTGGTTATAGTATATACACAACTAATGCTATTATTGCACTTTTCTAGTAGCGAAGAATGGTTTACCATCATCAAGGAAATGAAAAGTAACATAATAGAGCCAAGAACTTGTTGAAATATTCAAATTATATGAAAGCACGGAGCCAAAAGAACAATCTAGGTTTGATGGAATACAAGGCGAAGAGGTGCAGTAGGAGGTAACCTACCAAGGGGCCTGTACACAATTGGAAAGACACATTTAAGCATCATCCAACCACGTACAGGGAGGACTAATAACAATTAACCTGCACGGATCTGGATCCATATTGCAGAGATAGCTCAATGCCCTGACCCTTTTTGGTGATCTTCATTAGTTGATGATCAACCTAGGGGAAACCAACGTCATGATCTTCGATGCATCAAAGAATATCCTCTGTGATCACCATTTGATTTTCAAAGGAGAGGAGATCAAGATCACCAACTCAGATATTCAGTTTGCAGCATGCGCTTCAATCTCAAATCAACAAGGGTTATGGGTCCTTGGCCATTCTTGAGAGGTAAAGTTTCCAAAATGTCACTCATGGACACTCTTGTTCAGCGCACAGTTCTATACAATTCTAAGGATTGGGGACTTGGCTTTCTAGAGTTTGATTGATCTTCAGCACAGAGAGTACAGATCATCCTCCTTGACCACATCATTTGTTGCAAGCAGACAATTCCTCAGCCCATCATTCTTGCAAAGTTTAGCCGTTGTGCCTTCCAACTTCAGATAATGTTTGTTCTCATCTCTTTTCTACACTGTTCATCGCTTCGTTCATACAGAGAAGGGGCATGACCAGGATCCATACTCGACCTATTGTTTATTGGAGTCCATTGCAGAAACTAGTCCTTTGACTCAATCTGTGTTGGTACACCAGAGTCTCGAATCTCCATGATTTGATTGGTATTATGATAGACCAGCTCCTCCCATTCAGATATTCCCTGTTTGCACCCAACCACCTCTTGCAAACAAAACAAGAGATGAATAGTATCATCCAAGACAATATCTAGATATGTATCAATCACTTCAATAAATCCTTAAGGTCAATTACATCTGAAGATGGCCTTCTAAGTTTCTATGCTAAGCACTTCATGGTGATGAGTGATGGACTCAATGTTCTGCCCCATTACACACCTCGCCATTGGATGTGTTATGCACTAAAGGTGGGGACCCCTAGGAGACTTTCTTTCCTAGTCATCTTCTTCAGCCGCAACTTGCAGCCCCTGAGAGCCACCCATAGCCAAGGTGATGTGTCACTTTATCTCTACTCCCTGCATTAGTTATATGTTCCTTCGCCCATCTATGGAGAGCTTATGTTAGAAGGTGGGCAATCCAACCCAGAAGGTATGTTTTTCATTGTGCAATCGGGTGCTTATGCTTGTTTTTCATTGAACATTTTGATCATGGATTATTGGGTGACTTGGATGAGGGGCTTTGACCATGGTTTTGTTCCCTAGCCTTAAATGGGGGGTTAATCTTCAATCCTTGTCCAGTGGGATCTCCCCGATTGGCCTATGGCTTTAGGAAGGGCACTAATTGGGAAACCTCAATTTTGTTAGCATGGTCCCGTTTTCCCATTCCATATTTTTCACTTCCCCCTGCACAATACAAGCCCTATTTCATTATTTTCCTTCTCTAGGTCCACATGACCACTAGGTCCACAAGGCATTGGCATACTTTGACAATGCCTCGGTAGATTCAGGTTGTAACTGTGGGGGCAATTTTATTCTATATCTCTCTAATGACACCTATTTTCATGTCGCCATGGGTTTGGGTGTTGGACAAATAATTATGCTAAACATCTTGCCTGCACGAACCTTCTTGCCTTTACTTTAGAACAGAGTGCATTACAATTACAAATATATGGAGATTCTAAACTTGTGGTCAACTGGTAGAATGGCTCACAAACTTGCAAGAAGTTTTTTTTATCTCCTATTCTGGACGATGTTCTGCAGTTGAAAAACATGTTTCCATATTTCTCTTGTCAACATATATACAGAGAACTAATTCAGTGTCTAGATGGTCCCTCCAAAGAGGCGCTTGACTTGGCTCAGGATTGGTGGCAGATAACAGAGTTTCGAGGTGGCACTGTGTCTTCATCTTCTTTTAGCCATTTCTCCAATCCAGTTTACAGACAGTTTATTTGATAAGCTCCTATGAATCAACAAGCTTATACTTTTTTGTTTATTCTTTTTGCATTTTGTATAGTCAGGATTACTGTTTATCATGGACATGAAAATGAACAGTTTATGTATAATCCTTGACACTATTCACACTCACAAGTTGGTGAGATTTTTGAGCTTTCGTATAATAGGGATCAAAGTTGCTTAATGACCCCTGACTGTTATATTCTGCTTTTATATGTTTGATGGTTGATCAAACTGTATATACACCCAGTGTGTTTACAAAATGTAATTTTTGTTATTATTAATAAAAATTACGTATTTTTTCTCTGGAAAAAAAACAAAAAAAAACACAAGGCTTATTGTTTAGTGTTTACTATCTATTAACAATTGTAACAGTAAATAGCATCATACAGATATAAAACAGACACACTTTTCTAAATATATAGACCAGTGATGTGATCACAAGAAACAGATAAATAGGACACAAACAGAGCGAGACAGTGAGACATTGCTTTTAGCCTGAACAAGATAAGATTATGTCATGACTAGCACAGAATACATATGAAACTTGATAATGGCGGGCATACATAAATAAATGCCCTATTGCCTCTTCGGCCAAGTGTCATGACTTGTATCACAACATTTACCTAATAATAATATCATCAGTTACCAGCTGTTAGTAATTTTAATATTATTTATTAACACAAAGGTTTATTGTTTGGTGTTTACTATCTATTAACAATTGTAACATTAATTAGCATCAGACATATAAAACAGCCACACTTTTCTACATATATAGACCAGTGAGGCAATCACAAGAATCAGATAAATAGGACAGGAACAGAGAGAGACGGTGCTTTTAGCCTGAACAAAATAAAATTATGCCATGATTAGCACAAAATACATATGAAACTTGATAATAGCCAACACACATAAATAAATGCCTTAGTGCCTCTTCGGCCAAGAGTCATGACTTGTATCACAAAATTTACCTAATAATAATATCATCAGTTACCAGCTGTTAGTAATTTTAATATTATTTTTTAACACAAAGGTTAACTGTTTGATATTTACTATCTATTAACAATTGTAATATTAATTACTAAGTTGCACTGAAACGAATATGGATATGGGGTTTGAAACGGATACAGCAAATTTTCAAAAAAATCTGGATACGATACGGCAGGAAACTGCGCGCACACACACACACACACACACACACACACATATATATAATAAGAATTTCATATTACCATTCATATTTTAGAATCTAGATCAGATCTAAAGACTAAAAATACATAATGAATTATCATCTATGATCTATCATGATTCATTATCATCAATTCAGCATAAACATTGTCATCATCATTAATGATTATTATTTCATGATTCACATGCAAAGTGAATTAGGCCATAATGCCTGGTCTCTTGAGGGTAACTCTGCGTTTAAATACTCCACAGATCAAAAGAAATGCTGGCAGAAACAAAGCAAATGTCTCCTTGAAAAGGTAAAGCGCCTGTTGTCTAGGGAATTTTTTTGTAGAGATTGCTAGAGGACTGGGGCCCGGGGGCTTTCCATAGAAGCAACAGTGTATATTTTCTGAATGATGTTTGTGTTTTCTGATTTTTCCAAATTTTTGCAGCTTCCTACAATGTCTCTCAACAGATTGGCACGTCCAATATGCCTTGATACTATTAATGTATAAAAATGCATGAGTGTGGGGGTTGTCAAATACTTTGATCTATCTTTCTGTGTTTCTGAGCCAAGATGCATGGTTTACATTCAGACAGTATTTTGATCAGTGTATAAGCCTGTTTTAGTGATTAATGTTTGGACATGAATTCCTATATATTTTAATGAAAGAGAAACCTGTGAAATTGAAAGGTGGATTCGATTTATTCAGTAAATCATTTTGTGAAAATGAAACACACAAGAACAATGAAACCCCGTGTGTCTTGGTCACAAGAACAACAAAAGCATCAAGGAGGCCTTAACAACAGACAAACCTCGTGGGCCACACCATTTAGCAAGGCTCTTTGTTGGAAGATATTTGGGTGGTTTTCTTTACTTTTGGGTGCAAGTAGTTGCAGCTTGTAATCCACAAGTTGATAGTGGTTAAAGATGGAGATAAGTCTGTTAAACCATGGGACCATAAATTTCTTTTAGCATCTGCTACAACTACAATTAACTTTACAGCCCATAGGAGAGTCGAGACATACAGTCTACAGCACACTGGCACAGTCGGCAGCAGTGGCAGCTCACTCTAGTCTCTGCACAGTGAGCAGCTCACCCCAGTCGACGGCAGTCACTCCAGCAAAAACTCTAGTTGAAGACTCCAGCGAAAACTCCAGTCAGCGGCAATCACTCCAATGCGACGACTCACTCAAATGATAACACAAATTATAACACAACTTAGGTTCATAAATTAGGTTCACAATATGAAAAAGAAACCAAAATACTGTTCCCGGCAGGCAGAGATCGGGATACATATTGCTCACTAAAAATGTCATATGTATTACTCTAAACTGGATCCCGGAGGTTTTTCTCCAAAAATGGTGTAAACCCAAACCCGCCGTTTCCAAAAATTCAAAATGGATTAAATACATTTTTGACCCGTTTTTTACCCGTTTCGTACAAGGATCCGGATCCAAAACGGGATCCAGCGTTTCAGGGGTTGAAGATAGCCGTTTCCGGCAACTTAGATTAATTAGCATCAGACAGGTATAAAACAGCCACACTTTTTTAAATATATAGACCAGTGATGCAATCACAAAAATCAGATAAATAGGACAGGGACAGAGACAATGTTTTTAGCCTGAACTCCATACTCACTAGAGGAGCTACTCTTTCAAACTTATTCCCAATGTAATTTCCAACAGGTAAGAGTAAAATTATGGTCATTGACAATCTGGCACAATACCACAAGACAGGCCTATCAGGCTGCTGATTATAGCTGTTAGCTCAACAGCACTATATTCGTACAACATGCTATG
Source organism: Pinus taeda (assembly GCA_000404065.3). Taxonomy (NCBI): domain Eukaryota; kingdom Viridiplantae; phylum Streptophyta; class Pinopsida; order Pinales; family Pinaceae; genus Pinus; species Pinus taeda. Next base: position 222,930 of record APFE030828338.1, read on the forward strand.
TTTCATTATGTTGATGATGATTAACCTACAAGAATGCAAATGTTTTGCTTATGTTTTGACTATAACAAACATTTATATTCCAAAAAGAAAAAAGTTCACCATCAACAGAGATATGCAATCCTTACCATAAAGAATGCCAAGTGTGAGACCAACAACTACAGCAGTCACAATGACCCACATCAAAGCACTAAAAACCCTCTTCCCACAGCTCCTGACAATAACAAAAATGAAATTTACATGTCAGATTATTAACTGAAACTCACACTATTCGAATAATTTGTGGTGAATGTAAGCATTGTAGATAATAATGAGAATTTTGCGATTCTAACATGAAAAACTGAAAGAACGTAATAGCATGCTAAGACAGAGAGAGAATGACTCACTTGTCTTGATCGCCTTCATAGTAAAACATGGCAAATGGTATGACAAAAAATACTAGCACCACATCAATGATATATACTGCCAACCACAGATCCTTCATAGGAAGTGTTAAATTACAGGCCCCATTGTATATTGCATTACTGCAAGCTTGACGATTTGCAACATCTGCTGGTAGCATGAGAATGGAAATTTCGGCCACTGAAAGGCCCAGAACCACCACTATCTTCGGGAAATATGCTTGATTGATGTCATCTGGGTGTTGATAATTAATAAGCAGGTAAATATTGAAAAGAAACACAACAACACACACCACTGCTGCTATGATAACTAATGCCAGGTTGAAGTCACCCATTTTTCTCCTCGAAGTTCAACTCCACAAATATTGACGGCTGAAAATTCCTCAAGAAAGGAACACCACACAGTTATAAGGAACGAGACTTTGCTTCTTTATTTGCCCATTTGAAAGTAGACTAGCTGCAAAAGAAAAGGCCATATTCAAGTGGAGATGCCATTATTTATTTGCACACAACCATGAAATCCACAGGTGCACAGCATATCTGATCACTGAAAAGAAGTTTAAAATATCAAAAACAATTAAAAAGAAACAAGATGAGAGAAATGTTTAAACATTGACTTACACAACACAATGCGGTAGGTGGGAAACCCTAATATTTAATTTCTTCTATATTTGTCTCAAAGTAGTTTTCCCTTCAACTATTGTTTTTGAGAAAATTTTCAACAGTGAGAGGACCACAATTTATTAATGGGGAAATATCCATGTTGTTAACATCTATTGGCCAAGAGTTCTTCAGTTAACTGGAATAATTTCTGTAATCTGAGAAAAAGAGTTTTGAAAGATGATAACAGACTGACAAGAAAGTATTTCAATGAGATGATGAAGATATCCTCTTAACATGGATAATAATTTTGGAAATGTGACGGTATCCTTTTGGAATAATTTCTGTAATCTGAGAAAAAGAGTTTTGAAAGATGATAACAGACTGACAAGAAAGTACTTCAATGAGATGATGAAGATATCCTCTTAACATGGATAATAATTTTGGAAATGGAGAACGTGTTGCTGGATCCATCTACCCTAGGTGTCAGATTCGCGGATCCCGGGATCAGATCCAGATCCAGATTTGATTGGCCTGGATTTGCCTAGGATTTCTTTTATAATTGTTTCCTGTGTCCACAAAACTATAGCCCTCCACTGTAAAACAGATCCCCTTATCAATATCATATGTGTATCCTACACAATTTCGGGCTTTTTTAAAGATGAAAACTAAAAGTTTTGCTTACACCTTGAATTCGTTGAACTTCAGCCTTTATGCACACTCATAGCTCGAATATAGGTTTGCTTAATGCACGAGTTTCACCTTGAGATTCACAGCTCGTAGCTGATTTCTAGCACAGGTCTGCTTATAAATTCGAATTTAGTCCAGTTTGCTTAATTCACGAGTGGGTTTCCCCCTGAAATTCTCAACCCGGAGCTCAATTTGAAGTCACAGATACACGCTAACCAAGTTGGAGGAGGGGCATATGGTTATAACTGGTGCTCAAGGAGGGTCAACCCTGTTACACATGGAATGATTGTGAAAGAGGCCCATGACACGGTGATAGATTTTAACGTTATCATTCTGTGTATTAAAACACTTGGGATGGACTACCATAAACTAGCATAGATCTATCTTAACACAACTATTCAACACGAAGAGAGATTATCAACAAAAAAATTTAATTCCTTTTGCCACATAATAGATCCAAGGTTAAGATGGATCTATGCTAGTTTATAGTAGTTCTTTAAATAAAAAAAACTGGCTCTTTATTTTTTTTCTTATTTTAACAATATGATAATTAAAACAAGATGTTGGCTTATCAATTGGGTCTAGCTCAGGTGGTTGAGTGGAAAAGATGCTATCCTCCCCATCTGCATCCAAATCTCACTTGTGACATGTTCACTCTTCATAAACCGATTGCTGTTTGGGGTTCTTAATGGGCCAATTTTTGATTGCCAGTCACAAGGTACCAGCAATCTCATTTTTGCCTGTGGGTTGGAGGGTGTGACAAATAGTTACATGTAAAATAAGATGGTGGCTTTAAAAAATCTAACAGATCTGAATCCATATCCGTACCCTGGTAACTTAGAGGGGGATAAGTAACAAACATAACCTTTCCTCTAGTATGAGATTGCTTCAAGATATGGGTACAACATAGCATTGGATGATTATAACTTGCATAAATCCATCTTAACAACTATTAAACACCAAGGGGGATTATTAATATTTTTTTTATTCTTTTCATCACATAATAGATCTAATGTTACGATGGATCTATGCTAATTTATATTAGTTCTTTAAATAATAAGTTGGCTCTTTATCTTTTCCTTATTTTAATGATATGATAATTAAAACAAATAAGATGTTAGCTTGTCAATTGGGTCTAGCTCAAGGGATTGAGTAGAGAAGATGCTATCCTCCCCATCCGCATCCAAATTCCACCTGAGACATGTTCACTCTTTATGAACCGATTGTTGTTTGGAGTCCTTCGTGGGCCAGTTGTTGATTGGGACTTGCAAGGTACCAGCAATCTCATTTTTGCCTATGAGCTGGAGGGTGGGACAAATAGTTACATGTAAAAAAAAACAAGCATCATAGACATGGAAAAGCAAGCAAGACACATACACCACTAGCAAGAAAATGATCTTGTGGCCAAATGTAAATGAAATATAACCTTGGTGGTTAGTTCTAGCGGGTCATGAGCTAGATGTGAGATCTCTCCCCCAAAGTTGAGAACATCACAAGTTCAACTCTCTTGTATCCCCTTAACGTTTTTGGCTCCATAACTAGGGTCGACAGTTTGCACCATTTACCATTCATGGATCATGGGGAAGTGCTCAGAGGGTTTTCTGTGAGGTTTCCCTAGAACAAAAAGCTAAAAGAATGAAGAACAGTGCAATTTAATTCAGACTCGAATAAGAATATTGGCAGACAAGAAGGATCATCAGATCAAACCAAAAAAATATCAGGTAAAAAACATCCTGCGATGTGCCTTGGTCCTGGTGAGTCAAACAAAACTGGATTTCCACATCTTATCTCCATCCAAAATAATTTTCTCAGCAAACCAATATTCAAACACTCAAAGTCATTCCACATGAACAATTCTTGTAAAGTGATCCAAGTTTCCCCATACAAAGATATAGTGAAAGCCTACTTTCTTTGAAAACTCTGTTGGCTCCAACTAACGTCAAAGAAACAGTAAATACATACCTGGGCAAAATGTGATATTCATCTTGATCTATGATATAAGATTGCAATTCAGAGAGCAAATAAAGGTTGTAGATGACACAAACAACATCAATACTTTCATCATAATACAAGCTTATGCCATATAGGAGAGCAATTCAGGAAATTTGTTCAAAACACAAATTTGCAGGAATGCCCAGAAAATTTTCCAGGATAGATATGCAAGAAACAACAGCAAACAGCCACCTGGCCTTTCCAAGATTGTAGAAATGCTCAGGAAGCATTTCCTGAGTGTTTCCAGGATAAGTGACACATTTCCAGCCAGAAAATGTATGGAGACATTCATTTTTATTTATTCTCATTTTTATCAGTTGACAAGGGCTATGCACCCCTTGCAAAGCCCACAAGAGCAATTAAAATTCCCTATCAGCCCTAAAAATCAATTCACTGGACTTCAAAATTTATAAAAACAGACTTGAAGTTAGCTAGGGTTTCAAAGCAAAAGGTTATTTTTTATTATAAAAGTAAATGATAAATATGAGAACAAAATATAGATTTCTATTCAGCTATGTATAAATTTCCCGCATTTAAAGGACGATTTCATAAAAATTGATGGCTATAATTTTCTGTATCTTTTCATATTCATTTTATATTTTTCCCTCGACTTATCTGTTGAGAAATCAATGCTAATAGATTTAGGGTTAGATTTCTCTTTCTTGATAATTACTTGTGAATTATGTTGACTTTGTTTACTTATTTGTTATATTATATTTTATCAAGCAATTACCAAATTATGTGTGTATAAAGATCACAAAAATGCAAGACACAAAATGTAGGCACTCTGTCAGGGCAAAACCCCTATCTAGGGGAAAATCTAGTCAAAATCTCTTCCTTCAATAGTTTTCTTGAGATTCTTCAACTTAGACACAGACCTCCTCCAACCACCAAGTCAGCCTCCTCTTCCAACAATTTCGACCTTGAAGCAACAACACTTCAACCCAGCAGACAGTAGCAGCAGCGACTTTGACTATACAAGAAAAACTTCGATCTCCTAGAAAAACCCAAATGAGAGAGAGAGATAGCCCAAAACTTTGATTTTCTCTTTTCTATCCTCTTTCTTCAACTTCACACTTCTTCCAGCCTCCTCTTCTGTCTTTGCACTTTTCCAACTCTTTCTTCTGGATATCAAACTTGTGAGTGAGTGAGTATGTGCTCCAAATGAATTAGATCTCCTTGTATGTATAGGCTTGAGATGAGGTCGGATTGCCCTGTTTGAGGCCAACTTGATCTCCTTGAGGCCGACTTGGTGTGGAGGTGTCAAATCCCTAATTTGACTCAATAATAAATCTTTTACATGATTCAAAAGCCCAAGAAGGGTCTCTTTAAATGGACAATGACTCTAATAACTCAGAATAAATCCTAGAAGTCCTCAATGGGGACTTTGACCTAAAACGTGATGAGATGATAAAATTCATCTTAGTTACCTCAATTTGTTGAGATGATAAATATTGTTAATAACTTTAATGATGAAATAAAAATTTTGAATGTAAACTTACAATGTAATAGTGTTGAATGATAGAAAATGTGAATAATAAGAATATAGTCAATTACAAATAGTCTTCATTGTGATTAATCTCAAACTATTTTATTCTAATATTCTTATTGTCACCCTTGCTATTTTTGTCATCTTTCCATATCGATTGTCGTCTTTTCATATCGATTATATGAAAATGACAGGATAAATCATAAACCGTTTATATCTTTAGCAAGAGCTATTGTACTAAAAATCATACCTTATCTCTCTTTCTCTCCAATATTAATAGGTTGAATTACTATAATACAAAAATCAATGTAAATTGTCAATAATTTTTTGTGCTTACATTGAAATCAATGCACAATGTTAATCTAATCACTTTAAAATTAACGTACCATCATACATCCAATTACATCAAATCAGAAATCAACATCTACACTGAAATCAATGCATCTAATATAAGTAATCAAATAAGATTAGAAAACAACATTTACACTGAAATCAATGCATCTACTACAAGCAATCAAACAAGATTCGAAATCAACATTTACACTCAAATTAATACATCTAGTGCAAGTAAGCAAATAGGATTATAAACCAACATCTACACTAAAACCAATGCAGCTAGTGCAAGTAAGCAAATAGGATTATACGCCAACATCTACACCGAAATCAATGCATCTAGTGCAAGCAATCAAATAGGATTAAAAATCACCATCTACTAAAATCAATGCATCTAGTACAAAAAATCTTCTTCCCTCTCTCCCCCCTCCATGTATATCTATATCTCCCTCCATCTCTCTTTTGTCTCTCTATCTCAACCCCCCAAACACACACGCTCTCTCACTCCATATCTACCAATCTCTACGTCCCTCCCTCCCTCTCTCCATCTCTCTTCTTCCCTCTCTTCACTTTCCATCTATATCTATATCTCCCTTTGTCTCTCTATATCACCCCCAAAAAATACATTCTCTTTCTCCAATCCATCTATCTATCCCTCCCTCCTCTCCCTCTCTCCCTCTCTTCCCCTTCTCTCCCTCTTCCCCCTTCTACCTCTCTTCCCTCCTATTGTCCTCTCCCCCTCTCTATCCATCTTCCTTATCACTCCCTCTCTCTCCACCTTTCTCTCTCTATTTATTTCTTCTTACCTCCCTCTCTGTCACCCTCCAACTCCATCTCTCTTTCCCTCCCTCTCTCAACTCTCTCACATCCTCTCCCTCTCTTCCTTCATCTCTCTCCCTCTCTCCCACCTCTCTCTCCCCCTCTCTCTCCACCCTCCAACTTTGTTACTATATCCCCCCCTTTCTCTCCATCTTTGTTACCATATCCCCCCCTTTCTCTCCATCTTTGTTACCATATCCTGCCCTCTCTCCTTCTCTCCCCCATTCTTTCCATCTCTCCTTCTTTGTCTCTTTATCTCACCCCCAAACATACACACTCTCTCTCCATATCTCCCTTGTCACTCCCTATCTCTTTCCATCTCTCCCTTGTCACTCCCTCTCTCTCTCCACTTCTCACTCTCTATGTATTTATTCTTCCCTCCCTCTCTCACCCTCCAACTCCATCTCCCTATCCCTCCCTCTTCCCTCCTCTCTCTCAAGTCCGCTCTCTCGTACTTCCTCTCTCTCCCTTTCTCTCCTACCTCCCTCTCTCTTCCCCCATCACTCTTTCTCACTCTCTCCCTCTTTCTCTCTCTCTCTCCAATCCTCTCTCTTCCCCCGTCACTCTTCCCTCTCATGTCTTGTCTCTTGTTCTTCCTCTCTCTCCCTTTCTCTCCTACCTCCCTCTCTCTTCCCCATCACTCTCTCTCTCTCCCCAACTGTTACTATATCCCCCTCTCTCCTTCTCTCTGCCCTTCTCTCTCTCTCTCTCTCTCTCTTAACATACACACTCTCTCTCTCCATCTCTCCCTTGTCACTCCTGCTCTCTCTCCACTTCTCACTCTCACCGTCTTTCTTCTTCCCTCCCTCTCTCCTCCTCTCTCACAAGTCCTCTCTCTCATCCTTCCTCTCTCTCCCTTTCTCTCCTACCTTCCTCTATTTCCCCCATCTCTCTCTCTCTCTCTCTACCCTCCAACCCTCTCACTATCTCCCCCTCCATATTTGTGTCTCCCTCTCCCTCTCTTACCCTTCTCTACCTCTCTCAAGTGGAGGCCTCTCTACCTCTCTCACTCCTCTCCATCTCTCTCTCTCTTCATTCCTCGTCTCCCCTCTCCTTCAGTTTATCTCCATCTCTCCCATGTCACTCCCCCTATCTCTCCACCTCTATCACTCTATGTCTTTTTTCTTCCCTCCCATATATATCTAGAGTTAATAGATATCATGATATATTAATTTATATTATAATATAACAAATTTAATATTCTATTAATCCAAAGTTATTATTATCACCCCAAGAAACTCTCCTAGGTTGTATCTCAGAGATGTTGTCAACTTAATGTTGGAAATGGATGAATGGAAGGAATGATGCTTGTTCAAGCCAGATAACCACTTCTACTATGCTTAACTCCAGACATGCGTGAACACCCCCAGACTACAAGGCTTTAGACCACCAACTACTCACAGTTTAAGGATTTGGTGAATATGGAGAATACTGACCACACCAGCAAATGCACAAGACCATGTGATGGTCGGTTGCAACCAGTAAAAAGGTCTGCAAATCTATTTCCTAATGCACAGATAGGATGACAACTCTTTGGCACTAAATAAACAAAAACCTGCATAACACATTCAATGATACATACTAGACTTAAACACAGAGATAGGATGACAGCTCCTCTAATGCTAAATATCAAAAGCACATGAACAAATGCATAACAGGCACAGCCTAGAACATAATGGAAGTGGAAAGTGAGCAATTAACAGCAAAAGAAGCTTGTATTAGCTGAAAATGAAGACGAGACGCTGCAAGTATCAAAGCAGTTACAGTCTCTAGAAGTTGAACCTTACATCAAACAACAACCATCAACGCTGATTACATCTGTTTTCTGGGTATATATAGAGTTTCTTTACAAAATGTTCTGCTATTCTAAGCGGGAGGGGTCATAATGGACCACCAACCGCTTTAACTCTCTGATGGAGTCTCTGCTACAATCTACTTGCTCTAATGAATGAATTTGATCTTTTTTGCTGCTCGGTTGTCCTTCTTGAACAGGTGGAGTGTTATATGAAAGAAGCTCCATAACTGATAAATGCTCTGATCTGCTCGAGGCATGTCCTTTTTCTTCTCGTCCATTCTTCATGTTAAATGCGGTTGTTGAGAATCTATTACGCCGAGTGCTGGATACTGGCCACCTTGCTTTAGATGCACGGGGCAGGCTATGGACGAGCTGACTGCATGGCGGAACAGATATCAACCATTGGATCAAGTGAATGGAGGGCAGAGATTTGTTGGCGAGAAGAATAGAGCGGAAGCGAGAGCAAACAAACGTGAGCCGTCAGATCGCGGGCGGACAGATTTGACGGCCATCAGGCAGAAGAGCAACACGGGAGATAACAAGCGGGGACGGTAAAATGGGCAGTAAGCGGTATGTATCGCACCGCTTTTGGTGGGTGAGCGGTAATCGTATAAGGGCGAGCGATCACAATCATCGGGTGACGCATGGCAGACGGGACGGGATGAAAACCACTTCGATCGCGAGTTAATGTGTGGGTAGCTTATGAGCGCGGGAGGTGCGAATGTCGTCGAATTGCACGTATGGATGGCAGAGATTGGTTTGTGGGAGATATCGGGAGATATGAGAGCGAAATGGGCGTGGGCCGTTGGATCTTGTCGGGACTGATCGGACGGCGGAGGAGTGATCAGACGAGTCGCTTTATCGGGCGCAACGGGAGTCATCAGATCAGTTTTTTCCTTTGATAATTTTGGGCCTTTACGTAGGGCGATGTGCGATTGCAATCAGATCGCATCAGCGGAGGTCATGGGGCATAGCCTTTACACACATGTGATTTGCGATAGCGATTAGAACTGGACCCGATAAAGGAATTAACTGCTTTTAAGCCTGATCGCAATATCGCATCGGCGGAAGTCAAGGGGCGTAGCCTTTACACATGCGATTTGCGATAGCGATTAGAACCGGACCCGATAAAGGAATTAGTTGTTTTTAAGTCTGATGAAGGGAGAATGAGCGAAGGAGAAAATGATTGTTGTGACGGAAAAGGGCTTATGAAAAGTGCTCGGTCACGCGATCACGGTCTTATGGGTTTAAACTTTGAGCCCGGGGACCTGAGGGAAAGCGGGTTTATCCAGGGTTTTGGAGGAAAACAAAGATAGCGAGGGCTATGAGAGTATAAGGAAAATGAAGGAGAAGAAGGAAACAGACAGCTGCAAGCTCCCTTTTTGCATAAACACACGGCCAAGCTAGTATTTGATCCTCCAAATGCTGAAGTATGTAGCAGAGATAACACTGGCTCCTTCTGGGGATGAGATCCTCCCTATGAGGTCTCAAGCACTGCAAACCAATGCCTTCATACAAAACAAGCTTAAAAACATTGCCTAATATTCCATTGGGCATGGAGTCTAATTAAGTCTACGGTAAAACCTGTAAAAGAACATGCTTACAATCATTAAGGCTCGAAAACCTTAAACAACATAAATCTTCAAAAACTGGCCATCTACTGGACCATCAAAACTGTTTCTCCTCCTCTCAGCCGGCCTATCAACCAGTTCATCAAAGATCTGCAAAATTGGGTTGATTTGATCCTCTACCTCAAAGAGTTTAGGGCATTTGATCTTAACAGGTAGAGAAGGTTTGAATTTCACCCCCTCTTTGTATGCTTTCATCCTTGAATGTTCTTCGTGGAAGCCTTTGTATGCCTGCTGAATAACAATGGTTGTTGCGTACTTGACTGTGTCATTTGTGGCTTGCACAATCAATATAAATGGTGAACCAATGTAATCTTGTGTGGAGGACACAAAGACTTCGTCTGCTCCTGCATCTTTCTTAGAATGGTCCACATCCAAGGAAGTGTCCCAAAACTATGCATCCTCTTTCTCTGTGATCTGGCAAACTGCCCTTTCATGCTGTGTGGAGGCCAACTGGGCAGGCTTCGGAATATCAAGACTGAGATTATCCATATCAGCCTTGGGCATTGAATTGTGCCTTGCTCCAATGCCTAATGGGCAACTATGAGGGATTGTCTCTTGAACAGACAGCGCAACTATGAGGGATAATCTCTTGAACAGACAGAGAAGCATAAGATGATGGGCAATTAACTTCACCCTCTTTCATCACTGGGCTAGGGATAACAGCAGGTTGGTCAATTTGCAGATCTACATAGTCATGGGAAGATGGGTTGGCTTTGGGCTCGGACTTTTCAAGGATCGTGGGATCTGCCGCTGGTCGTTTCTGCTTACAAGCTTGTTGTTCTGCAGATACAACAAAATCATAAGCAAGGCCTCTGGATAATGCTTTCTCATAAGCAGCCCTGGTTAAGAAAGGGGCATTGCCCTTATCTTCCATACCATGGACCTCCTCCTCTTCTTCAAACTGATCTTCTTCCACGACTATATTCTGAAAAAGGGTTTTCACCCTTTGGTCTTCGTTTGCATTTTTGTTTTCTTGCAAAATCTGCAACTGCTACTTTGCTCCTCTATAGGGATTTGGATTTGGTAGAGCAAAGGTACTAGAAGCTCCTGCTTTCCCAGAATGTTGCTCCATTCTTAATTTGGAAACTTCAGAGGTTAATGATTCCATCATCCTGGCCAAATTATCGATCTTAAGCTCTAAGGATGATGAGGACTCACCCCTCTGTCTTCTCCTATCAGCATTACCTCCGAGCCTCTCTCTGACTATGATGTTTAACTCTACTTCAAAGGCTGCATCTTGCATATCAGCCAAAGAAGCACATCTTCTTTCTCTTAACAGCAAGCAGAACTGAGAATCGAAGGCATTGGCATAAGTAAGCATAGCAGAAGTAGGGGTAGGTTTCACTTCAGCTGGTATTCTGCTGTACATATGGTTGAATCTGATGTTGAAATCAGATAGCAGCGCACCATTCTCCCTCTGCAAGTTCCCAAATTCAGTATGGTAGTAGAGCAGATCTTTATTATCACCCTAATGCTTTAGAAACACATCATCTAAGGCCTCAATGTCTGCTATAGACCTAGGGGTTAATTCTCTAAACCATTTTCTAGCTTCTCCATATAGGCTTTGGACAAAAACCCTCATCCACACATCATCTTCATTAATATCTAGATTATCAGCATAGTTATAAAAGGACTCTAGATGCTCTATAGCTGATACTCCCTCTGTACCAGTAAACTTAGGCATATATTTCTGATAATCTCCTGCAGGCATGGCATTTAAAGGAACAGGCAAGACCAAGGGTCCATACCTAGCAGCTATGATTCTTTCCATCTTCGTAGGTGCTTGTTGTCCTGCCATGACTGAGGTATGTGGAAGTATACTGGTAGTTTGGATGATAGAAGGCTGAGAAACAATCAACAGAGCAAGAGGGCACTGATGGACTATATAGGAAACTTATTGAACAAGGAGCTCTATGAATCTCTGAAGGTATTTCTTCACTAGCAGAAATACATGGGATTTTTAGGCTTACCTGATCCTGATGCTCCTTTCTGCAAAGTTTTCTTCTGCTTAACGATCTTCTCAAGGTCAGGCACTGGTTCAGCTGGTGATTTCTGAGGATTTCTTTGGGTATGCCTCGCAAACTGAGCCAGAACTGCAATGTGGAGTCGCCAAAGGTTGGTCTTCCTCCAATGGAGTCGCCAGATAGATGATTACAACCAAAACTGTGTCCAAACTTTGTCTATCATCAAAGCTAGAACTGTGTCGTCTCCCAGGGAAGTTGAGCTTCAATCTCCTCTCCCCGGCAACGACGCCAATTAATGTTATCACCCCAAGAAACTCTCCTAGGTTGTATCTTGGAGATGCTCGGGAACATTACAAAACTCAACTTAATGTTGGAAATGTGATGGAGGGAATGTGCTTATTCAAGCAGAATCCACTTCTACTATGCTTACTCAGACATGCGTGAACCCCCAGACTATAAGGCTTTAGACACCAACTACTCCAGTTTAAGAATTGGTGAATTTTGGAGAAACTGACCCAAGCATATTCACCACGACCATATGATGGCCGCTTGAACCGGTAAAAAGTCTCAAACACCAAGCACAGACAGGATGACAGCTCTCTGGCACTAAATAAACAGAAACCTGCATAACACATTCAATGATACATACTAGACTTCAACACAGAGGTAGGATGACAGCTCTTCTAATGCTAAATATCAAGAGCACATGAACAAATGCATAACAGGCACAGCCTAGAACAGAATGGAAGTGGAAAGTGAGCAATTAACAACAAAAGAAGCTTGTATTAGCTGAAAATGAAGACGAGACGCTGCAAGTATAAAAGCAGTTATAGTCTCCTAAAGTTGAACCTTACATCAAACAACCATCAACGCTGATTACATTTGTTTTCTGAGTATATATAGAGTTTCTTTACAAAATGTTATGCTATTCTAAGAGGGGAAGGGTCATAATGGACCACCAACCGCTTTAACTCTTTGATGGAGTCTCTGCTACAATCTGCTTGCTCTAATGAATGAATTTGATCTTTTCTACTGCTCGATTGTCCTTCCTGAATAGGTGGAGTGTTATATGAAAGAAGCTCCATAACTGATAAATGCTCTAATCCGCTCGAGGCATGTCCTTTTTCTTCTCGGCCATTCTTCATGTTAAATGCGGTTGTTGAGAATCTATTACGCCGAGTGCTGGATACTGGCCACCTTCTTCCTTCAGATGCACGGGGCAGGCTATTGACGAGCTGACTGCATGGCGGAATAGATATCAGCCGTTAGATCAAGTGAATGGAGGGCAGAGATCTGTTGACGAGAAGAATCAAGCGGAAGAGGGAGCAAACAAACGTGAGCCGTCAAATCGTGGGCGGACAAATCCGACGGCCATCGCGCGAAAGAGCAGCACGGGAGATAACGAGCAGGGACGGTAAAATGGGCAATAAGCGGTATGTATTGCACCGCTTATGGTGGGTGACCGGTAATCGTACAAGGGCAAGCGATCACAATCATCGGGTGACGCGTGGCAGAAAGGACGGGATGAAAACCACTTCAATCGCGAGTTAATGTGCGGGCAGCTTATGGGCGCGGGAGGTGCGAATGCCGCCGGATTGCGCATATGGACGGCAGAGATTGGTTTGCCGGAGATATCAAGAGATATGAGAGCAAAATGGGCGTGGGTCGTTGAAATCCATGAACGAGTCGCTTTATCGGGCGCGACGGGAGTCATCGGATCGGCGTTTTCCTTTGATAATTTTGGGCCTTTATGTAGGGCAATGTGCGATTGCGATCAGATCGCATCGGCGGAGGTCAAGAGGTGTAGCCTTTACACACATGCAATTTGCAATAGCGATTAGAACCGAACCCAATAAAGGAATTAACTACTTTTAAGCCTGATCGCAATATCGCATCGGCGAAAGTCAAGGGGTGTAGCCTTTACGCACATGCGATTTGCGATAAAGGAATTAGCTGTTTTTAAGTCTGATGAAGGGAGAATGAGCGAAGGAGAAAATCATTGTTGTGATGGAAATGAAAAGTGTGCGGTCACGCGATCACGGTCTTATGGGTTTAAACTTTGCACCCGGGGACCTGAGGGAAAGCGGGTTTATCTAGGGTTTCGGAGGAAAACAGAGATAGCGAGGGCTATAAGAGTATAAGGAAAATGAAGGAGAAGAAGGAAACAGACTGCTGCGAGCTCCCTTTTTGCATAAACACACGGCCAAGCTAGTATTTGGTCCTCCAAACGCTGAAGTATGTAGCTGAGCTAACAGTTATTAAATTTAATAATATTAATATGAATATTAGATTTAATAATAATATTAATATTAATATTAATCTTTTAATATTAATATTAGGGTTAATAAAAAAAATTGCATTGTATTAATAATAATTTGGTCCATGGTATTTGGCCCATAGGCTTCGCATAAATAAAACCTCTTTTTTTAGTGTTAGTAAGTATAAAGAGGTTTATGAGGTTTCAAATAGCTAGAGTAACTGAAAAACCTTGCGAGGTTCATGCACGATTAGGGTTTGTTATAGTTCTGCAAACGACAGACCTTTACAGACATCGCCATTCTGCCATTACCTTCCAGCCATAAGATAACTACTATACGACAAGGAATAGTTAGCCAGCGATGGAACCCCCTCAAGGGAGGATATGGAGCCTCCCCCCACTGATACGGAAAATGTTCTGCGACATACAAAAAATGTCAGGAAGGACCATCAGGAAGATATAGGTACAGAGCACGAAAACGAGCCAAAGAATACCAACAGAAATGAATAACCCAGAGTGACGTCAACAACTTACAAGCCTGTAGCAGTAGACAGACGTAAGATTGAGCCCCAAGTCATCGGATCAACACTCAAATCCAGTATATGAAGGATCATGCATTGATTGGAAAGTTCATAGGCTTTTGGCCCACAGAGAAAGCACTGCATGGTTGGATAGCAGCCAAATAGAAACCAAAGGGGCACATTACTCTGCAGTTAGGGCTTAAGGGCTTCTTCACTGCAATCTTCAACTGTTTGGAGGACCGAAACAGGGTACTTGATGGCGGACCATATTTTTTCAATGCAGCAGGACTTTACCTGCGAGACTGGATTGAGCGTTTCAATCCAGACAAAGAAGATCTGAGTTGGGCACTCGTGTGGATTCGCCTTTACTCCCTCCCTTTGGAATACTAGGACGAAGACTCGCTGCAAGATATTGGGAATGGTTTGGGCGAATTCATCAAAGTTGCAGAGGAGACGAAACTCAAGCGATACACCTCCTATGCGCAAATATGTGTATATATGCACCTCAGCAAAGCTCTCCCAGATGCAGTAAGCCTATATCATGATAACTTCGAATGGATACAGTGAATAGATTATGAGCATGTCCCATTCCGTTGTAGAAAATGCCACGCCCTTGGCCATTTATTCCGAGATTGTCCCTCTAATCTGAAATCCTCGGCCACTCCCACAATGGACAAACCTGACTCGGATGGGTTTACCAAAGTCTCCAATCGCAAAAAGACCCACAAAAAGTCCTCTTCATTCGGCAAAAAACCTATTGCCAATACATCTATGCCATCAACCAGTAATAGCTTTGAAACCCTGCTTCAGATGAAGGTTAACATCTTAGAAAACCCGGAACACCCCGAAACTACTCCTAAGATGAACCCGCAACCCACCCCCTCAAGCTCAAAGAAAGCCCAAATATCTATGCAATCCTCGGATCTCAAATCGCCCCATTCCAGTAAATCCCCAAAATGGAATGTTCAAGGAATGGAGGTAGATAGCATGCAACAGGAACCCATGACTGTAGAGGACACAGAGGTAGAGCGAGAAGAAGCTTAGCACATGGAAGAGGAGCCAGAGAGCTTCAACATTGGAGATCTGGATATAGTGTATAAAAAATTAGTAAGAAAAAAGAATATGACAAGATCCCAGAAAGGCAGCTGGAAAACTTAGAAGTCATTCTCTCTAGAGCACAGAAGCAAAGATCGCTAGGTATCCAAACTGGAAGTCAATAGGATGGAAAAAACATCTTCAAAGATTATAAAAAACGAGGAAGGAAAACAGATCTTCAAAGAACCATCTGCATAGGAGAGATGCTTGTGGAATCCGAAAAATATTCCAAGCTTACAAAGTATTACAATCCCCTACCCAACCGTGCATCATGAAGCTCATTTCATGGAACATTAGAGGGCTCAACAACCCCGGGAAATATAGACTGATAAAAACCATCTTTCAACAGGAGAAACCTCAAGTATTCTTCTTGCAAGAGACCAAATGTAACTCTACAATGTTGGATCAAATCTTTGCCAAAGCATGGCCAGGCAGCAAAGCAGTCGCAGTGGATGCCACAGGAGAATCAGGAGGACCAGCAATAGTATGGGATGAAAGAGCCATAACACTTATTAACATTCATGCTAGTATGCACTTTATTCAAACCAGGTTCCATATTATAGGGACAAATGTTTATGGACACATAACCAATGTCTACTTCCCCCAAGATGCAATAAACAAGGTAGACATTCTGAATACTTTAGCTCAGATCAACTCAGAAAGATCCCATCCACTTTGGATTACATGAAGAGATTTTAATATGATAACAAAATTGGAGGAAAAAAGAGGGGGAAGGGTCAAGCTGGACAATGAAAGCACTCACTTCAAAAACTTCATCCAAGACAACTGGCTCATAGATATGTCGTTCAACAATGTAATATTCACATGGAACAACAAACGAGTAGGTGCTCATCAAATCGCCTCTTGATTGGATAGATTCCTGCTTTCCGACAATGCAATCCATCTTGGAGGGGACTTCTCGGCCTCAATCTTACCGCTCTCGAGCTCAAATCACTGGCCTATCATGCTTCAATGGCAAAGACCAGGAAATAATACATGCAGGCCCTTTCGCTTCGAAGCCTTCTGGTTGACTCATCCAGACTTTCACAACCTGATTACAGCAGTTTGGAAAAATTTCAAACCACCGGAAAGCACAAAAATGTATCGACTCCAGCAAAAACTCAAAAATCTTAAGAATAACATCAAACAATGGAATCACTTTACCTTTGGCAATATTTTCCAAGCACAAGGCGCCCTTGACAAAGAAATGGAAAAATTACAGCGGAGAATCATTGTTGAAGGAAGATCTGAAGCCCTAGCAGAACAGGAAAGCCACCTACAAACGCAAATCTCAGAAAGAGCAAAGCAGGCAGAAATACTTTGGAAGCAAAAGTCACAAATTAGATGACTTAAAGAGGGCGAACGCAACACAAAGTTCTTCCATCGCACTACTATCCAAAGGAGAATGCATAACAACATTACTCACATCCAGAATCGGCAAGGGGAACAACTGGAAAAACACGAGGATATAGAACAGGAACTCCTCACCCACTTTCGGATGGTGCACCAAGAACCTCAAATCGATTGGCTGCCAACTATAGAGAAAATCACCAAGAATATTCCTAAGATCATAAAAGAGGAACACAATCAAATCCTTCTCAGGCCTATATCTTTACAGGAAGTGGAGACAACTATGCGACAACTCAAAGTAGTAAAAGCACCTAGCCTAGATGGCTTCACATCCTATTTCTTCCACAACTTCTGGGATCTAATCAAGGAGGAGGTATGACAAGTAGTTGAGGAATACAGGGCGAATAGATGGATGCTTCCATCTTTGAACGCAACCTTCATCGCCCTCATTCTTAAGGAAGAACATAGTTAGACCCCGGACAAATTCCGACTTGTTGCACAATGTAATGTCATATATAAAATCGTCTCTAAAGTTATTGCTTCCATTACTCATCTCACCAGAGCAATCAGGATATGTGGAAGGAAGGGAAATCACGGATGGCATTATTCTCACTCACGAGATCATTCACTCTTTAAAGCAGTCCAAAAAGGCAGCTATGCTCCTAAAAATCAATCTCTCTAAAGCTTTTGATAGTTTAAGCTGGAAGTATATTCAAAAAATGTTGATTGCCTTTGGCTTCACCCCCCTAGGTTAGATGGGTAATGAGTCTTATTACTTCTACCTTCTTTTCAATTCTAGTCAATGGGAACCCATCCACCCCCTTTCCCCCATCCAGAGGTATCCGACAAGGTGACTCCCTCTCCCCCTTTCTGTTTGTTATTATGGCGAAGGGTCTTGGCCGATACATCAAAGAAGCCCTTCATTCCCATCAACTAAGAGGCCTATCCTTTCCCAACACCCCTGCTTTCACCCACCAGTAATTCGTGGATGACAACATGTTAATTGGTCATCCCTCGATCCAGGAAGCCCTCAAATTAAAATCCATTTTATCTGATTTCTCAGACGCCTCTGGAGCTTGCATTAACAAAGCTAAATCCCAAATCTTTTTCTTTCACACCCCTGCAATAACCCAATCCTCTATTGCTAGGGTCTTGGGCTTCTCGACTACGATTCTCCCCTCCAATTACCTGGGTGCTCCTATGACAGCCTCTGCCTTAAAGCACTCATCTTGGCTTGTGCTCTTAGAAAAATTGGAAGCCCGTATCTCTTCTTGGACCTTCAGAGCACTCAACATGGCGAGCCATCTAGTTTTAATCAAAGCAGTTTTACAATCCATGTCGCTTTACCTCTTTTCAGTTCTGGTAGCACCCAAATGGGTTTTCAAAGCAACCAAAAATCTTCAACAAGGTTTCTTGTGGGGAAATACGAAACAAAAGAGGAAATGGGCATTGGTAAAATGGGACACAGTTTGTCTCCTGAAAAATTCCGGAGGTACAGGGTTACGTGATCCTCAACACAGCAACGCGGTCATGGGAGCACGCATCTCGTGGAAATGGATCTCGGACCCACATACTCCTTGAGCTATCCTCTAGACAGCAAAATATGCCAATAATAGACCAGTAGATGACTTAATTCGACTCAAAGAAGTTGGCTCAGGTTCCCTAATCTGGAATGCAACTAAACAGCATAAGGATCTAATTCAACAGCACAGCTTCTGGGAAATAAGGAATGGTGATAATGCAAGGTTTTGGGAGGATTCTTGGCAGCAAAGACCCAAATTGAAGGACTTAATCACACCCCACCAGCTACAGGATTGGGTAGAGCAACCAATGATCAAGGTAAATCAACTTTGGAAGCCCACTCACACCCAAGGATACAGGCAATGGATAAGATCGAACAACATTCTTAGGCAAGGCACACAGTCCATCAAAGAGAATCCAGAAACAGAGCTCTCAAACAGGAAAATACACTACTCTGACAAGAAAGATACCATTAGATGGGGTTATGAAACGAGAGGAACCTTCACGTCACAAGAAGCCTATCATATAATTCTAAGGAACCACATAGTCAAGGATCATCTCTGCAACAAAGTATGGGATCCCCCAATTTGGCCAAAAATATCCACCTTCCTCTGGTTTGCCAACGGACATGAGTTTATGAGATGCTTAGTAGTTTCTTCCACCTGTTTACAATTTGGGCACATAGAAGGTCCATGAAAGCTCCTTTTCCGTAGGTTGTCCCAAGTAAGGATTTTGTTTTGACGAAGTAAGGAGGATACCACCAACACTATACGCTCTTGGGCAACCCGTCCATACAAAAGCAAACTGTTAAATGCTTTATGGAAACTTATACCAGGTTTCCTCATGTCGACTATCCGGAAAGAAAGAAATAGTCGCATCTTCAAGGACCACTCCTCTCCTTTAGAAGTTTTATGGAATAATATATGTCAAAACCTTCAAGAAACCTTGTTGCTGCAAACATGGCTTGACGATGATTTCCCCTCCACCCCACAGGAACAAAATATATGGGTCAATTGGAATCTCCAGTGGAACCAAAAGCAGGCACACCAAGGTAAAAATTCTCCACCAAGAGCGACACCTGACAGATGGACTCCCCCTCCACCACATATGATACAACTTAACTTTGACGGAGCATCTAAGGTAATCCAGGCAAAGCAGGATATGGAGGAACCTTCAGGAATCACAAGGGCAATGTTCTCCTATCTTTAATGGGTTCAATTGGTTGGGATACAAATAATCAGCTGAATTAGAAGGGTTATGGCAGGGGCTCCTCCTTGCTCAGCTCCATGGTTTCTCCCCACTTATAATTGAAGGGGATTCTCAGATTCTTATTAACATGGTTGATCAGATATTACAAGGAACTCCATCACACAAAGTTGGCAACAGCGGGAGATTGGCGGAGCGGTTGGAGCAGATTCAACAATGGCTATTAACTCATAAAGCAGTCACCATTAAGCACATTCGTCGGGATGGTAACAAAGTCGCAGAATTCCTAGCTAACATCGAAGTTGATAGTGGAAAGACTCTTCATGTAGGAACACTTAACACTATAGCCACCACTCCTCAATTGCAAGGTTACAGTGATTTGGCGCAAAATGAAAGGGCAAATGAAGAAGAAACACACCCAGATGTAGGTGTTTAATCTGATAATTAATATGATTAGATGGTCAGCAACGGACAGGATGGCCATATGGCTGCCAGCGTCATCCCCAACGCCAACCTCAGGCGAATTCATAACACCTTGCAGAGGACATTAAATGACTCCGAAGGCCAAGACACCTCCTCCACCCTCATAGCCATGGCCCCTGCAGAGCAATATGCAATTCCTCCCTTGCTCCATTGCGTCTGCCCTCCGCAAGCTGCAGAGCCTTGCACTCGCACTATGATCGGCAGTCGATGCTGGTTGCTTCTGTGCCTTGATCTTGGCAACGGATTTCATTTCTCTCACTCTAGCCTTTGTATCGCAAACCAGGCCCAGACCTCCCCTGCTCACTCTTTGCATCAAAGCTCTTTCAATCCTTTTGTTATCAACCTAACTCTTAATCCTACTATGGCACGCATCAGGCATCGTATGCGCAACAGGCGTGGCGGAACCCATGGAGGCATCATCCGCACACCGGCTTCGACTAGCTCTGCCACCGTTTCCCCTAACTCCTCCGCTGATATGCTCAATCCTCTTAGCTCTCCTTCTCACCGCTACCCAAATACCAGAAGTGGAAGGGGTCATGCCAGATTCCAAGCCACTGAAGGGAGGGACGTAGCCGTTCGCTCAGCGGATTTCACTCTTCCACCGTATCCTACTCCCCATAGCACTCAATTTTGTTTCCGCGGCACCTTAAACCGGCCTATAATCATTGCTACTGTGACAATTTCCTTCTCGAAAGAGAGTGAGCCGCAAGCTCCTCCATCTGGGCACAAGGACAAGCAGAGCAGAGAAGCTTCAGGCAACCGAGGCATTAGCATTCCTGACAATAGGCAGCATAACGAAGGCAGAGAGGCTCTGCATGGCAAGGCTATAGCTGGCGGTCCACCAGCTGAGGACAGCAAACATAGTGACACAAAGGCATTGGGAAGCAGACAGAACGACACTTCTAAAATGCAGATGGACACAGGTGGCGCTGAGGAGGCTCCTCCAACTCAGGGTCGTGGCGTGTCTGACGCGGATGATGACTAGTACCAATTCGCATGTCGGATCGAAGAGGAACCAGCCCCTGAGAATCTATAGTCTTGACGCATGGCAACCAGTTATTTCCTCATTTGCCTGGTGGATGTGTCTAAGTTTGAGCAGTCTTTTTAGGTTAACTGTTTTGGGTTCTAGACATGCAATATCTCTATCTTTTTGGAAAAAAAATGCTTACCCATGTGTGGGTTCTTTCTGGTTCAGTGGACTGGTTTCCCCTATGTTGGGGCAGTCCAAAACAGACAGATTCATTTTTGGTGATGATTGATGCTCAGCAATTTTGAGGTCAAGCCTTTCTGTAACTTTTTTTTGTATCATATTAATAGAACAATATTACTTAGAAAAAAAAAAGTATAAAGAGGTTTATGGAGTAAATATGAAAAGAGCTTTTATTTATTTACCATACCTCTAGTTTATTTATATTTTTATTTATTTATCATATCTCTTTTATTTACCATGGTATGTGGCCCATAGACTTGGTATATAATTAGATGTTGGTTTCTAATCCTATTTGATATATTTTTATTTATTTATCATACCTCTTTATACCTCTTTTATATTTATTTATTTACCATACCTCTTTTATAAATATGGTATTTGGCCCATAGGCTTCACCTAAATAAAACCTCCTTGTTGAGTTTTTGTAAATATAAAGAGGTTTATGGAGTAAATATAAAAAGAGGTTTTACTTATTTAACATACCTCTAGTTTATTTATATTTTTATTTATTTACCATACCTTTAGAGTAAATATGAAAAAATGTTTTATTTATTTACCATACCTATGGTTTATTTATATTTTTATTTATTTATCATACCTATGGTTTATTTATTTTTTATTTATTTACCATAGCTCCTTTTAAGTGTTCGTAAACCTCTTTCTTTTATATTTTAAATTTATATTGTGTGTATTACATAATAATAAATAGATTTATTTTTAAATAGGGCTGAAATTAGATTAAAATGTTAAATGTTAAATGTTAAACATTACATTTACATTTAAATTTATGTTTACGTTTACGTTTAAATGTTTACGTTTTTACGTGAGATCTACCCCCATACTTGGTTGTAGAGCGCCTCTCGGCACAAACACAGGTTGAATAGGCTCACTTGATCCTTCTTCTTCTTCTTGAATTGTAGATAGATTCTCGGGTTGTACTTCTTCTTCAAATATAGGTAGATCTTCGTCATCAAAATCAATAGGAATGTCCTTGGATCTTTTGTAGGCATGATTTTCATCAAATATAACATCCCTGTTTACTTCAATGTGTCTCACTTCCTTGATGTAGATTCTATATGCCTTTAAGGAGAGACTATAGCCAACGAAGATCCCTTTGACGCTTGTAGAATCTACTTCTTTCATTTGTCCTTTGGAATGTGGATATAGGCAAGACTCCCAAAGATTCGGAGATGGTCCACACTTGGCTTCTTCCCTGTGAATGCGTCCTCAGGTGTCATATTTTCAAGAATTCTAAGGACTTCTATTTTGAATATATGCTATTGTCATTGTTGCTTCTCCCTATAGAAATTTTGGTAAGTCTTTATCAAGAAGCATTGTTCGTATACTTTCTTCAATTGTCCTATTCTTTCTTTCGGCCACTCCATTTTGTTCGGGTTAGTAGGGAACAATAAGCTCTCTCTTAATTTATGCTTCTTTACAATATACAATCAGTTCTTTAGTAGTGTATTCCCCACCATTGTCGAATCTCAAAGTCTTTATTTTTCTTTCAGTTAGGGTTTCCACTTCACATCTACTTCATCCTTTTTCTTAAGAAGGTAGAGCCATGTCTTTCTACAGTGATCATCAATGGATGTCACATAGTAAAGATAACCTCCAAGTGATTTATCAGACATAGGCCCACACACATCAAAATGTATGAGGTCTAATATTTCTTTAGACCTTGTTTCACTAATTTGAAAATGGTTTTCTTGTATGTTTGCCCAAAGAGCATCTCTTGATCCAGTTTCTTGCAGTATTAAATCCCATTCTTATCATAGAGGGAGTAATTATTTCCTTCAAGCCAATGAAGTGATCCTCAATCTTCTTTGACCTTAACTCTGATACCATGTTGAGAAATCAATGCTAGTAGATTTAGGGTTAGATTTCTCTTTCTTAATAGTTACTTGTGAATTATGTTGGCTTCTTTTACTTATTTGTTATATTATCTTTCATCAAGCAATTACCAAATTATGTGTGTATGAAAATCACAAAAACACAAGACACAAAATGTAGGCACTCTGCTAGGGCAAAATCCCTATCTAGGGGAAAACCTAGTCAAAATATCTTCCTTCAATAGTTTTCTTGAGACTCTTCAACCTAGACACAGACCTCCTCCAACCACCAAGTCAGCCTCCTCTTCCAGTAATTTCGACCTAAAATTTCGACCCTGAAGCAGTAGCACTTCAGCCCAGCAAATGGCAACAACAACAACGACTTCAACTATACAAGTAAAACTTCGATCTCCCAGAGAAACCCAAACGAGAGAGAGAAATAGGTCAAAACTTCGATTTTCTATTTTACTTCCTCTTTCTTCAACTTCGCACTTCTTCCAGCCTCCTCTTCCTTCTTCACACTTTTCCAACTCTTTCTTTTGGATATCAAACTTGTGAGTGAGTGTGTGCTCCAAATGAATTCGACCTCATTGTATATATAGGCTTGAGGTGAGGTCGAATTGCCTTGTTTGAGGCCAACTTGGTGTGGAGGTGTCAAATACCTAATTTCACTCAATAATAAATCTTTTTACATGATTCAAAAGCCCAAAAAAGGTCTCTTTAAATGGACAATGACTCTAATAACTCAAAATAAATCCTAGAAGTACTCAATGGGGACTTTGACCTAAAACATGATGACCCAAACATGAAACCTGTGCTTTAATAAGTCATTGTAATAATAATAAAATTTTATTTTTTATTCTTTTGACAAGTACATTACATAACGACTTAAATACATTTATGGAGACCGAACCTAGTTATATTTTCAACATTATCTACTTATCTACCATGAGTTTCCCTGTTTTCCAAAATTTTAAACGTGCCCTTTCTAAAATGCACATACTATCCCAAAAGCATTTTCCATGCAACTTAGTGCCTAAATGGCAATTATAATATAGCATTTATAAATTTGTCTGCAAGAACTAGCACAATCCTTATGCAACTGGAAATAGCAAAACCAGAGACACTCCAGCACATTCTAGATGAATGGCAATTGAACACTGATGGTAAAACTTTGTCTAATGTGTTCTCCTGTCAGATACAAAGCATAACAGGTAAAAAAAATTATTATCGAACCACTAATACTAGTAACTAGGTAACTATTTTACAGACAAGCGAGGTAACATAGATTCTTGCAATCGTTCTCCATGCAAGAGACAAGCCAATTACAATGAAGTATCTACAAAGAGGATAAATTAACCAATTTGTTATTACTACTCAGATGATACCCTTTTTTAAGAAAGGGATAGGTTAACCAATTTAACCTATCAGTTCTCAAATGAGGCCATGTGTCCTTAGTGCTCAAAATGATATTCCTATTGACAGTTGTCAATGGAATTTGCTTGCAACATACCCATTACTCTGAACAACAAAGCAAAATTGGAAAACGCAGGAGATTGATGGAATATTTCCAATGCTAGAATATTTTGTAATGAAGGACACAAAGGCCATTTAAAGGCATCCCAAGACTTGTATCTTGATTATTCATTACCTTTAAGCTATCTTGTGGCCTTTGTGTTACTGTAGTGCAAGTCAATGTGTTGGCCTTGGCCATAATTCATTCCTTGACTCCTGCAATCATAAATATATGGCCAAGTCTAATTTGGGTTCCATTAGAACTTCATTATTTGGATTTTGATAATACCTACAGAACAAAGGAGGCTACATGTTCATAAATGGCCTAATTTTAGCAAGTAAAATTATTCTCTCTGTAATAGTTTTGTAGTAATAGCCTAGATCCATCTTAAGCCTAGATTTATCAAGCACCGAGACAGATCAAGTTTATTAATGTGTAAAAAAAATTAATATGAATGAATTAATACATGACATAGAATTGATTTAAAAAATTTTATTGTTGTCACATGTATGTATATATATATAGTTATCTATTTTTTATTTAATTTAACTTTGCGTTGTTTAAGATGGCGTCTATTTCACTCTTTACTGCTCTTTGAGTAGCTACGCATCGTTTTGAACTGGTGAATAAATTAAGATAAGATACACAGCAGAATTTGTCCAATTGGAACAAAAAATATGTTATAAATTCTGGCAATGTCCTTGAAGCCAGTAAAGTCTATTTTGCACATAAAATCTGTTATTAAAATAAGTCAAGTAAATGTCAAATTTAAGTCAAGTAAATTTCGCTAAATACAGTTGATTTCAGAGGTCTCTTAAAGTTGATCCGGATGTTTTAAATCGGCTATCTGCCGTTGATCTTGTTTAAACTACAGTACCTAGTTTACTGTGATCTAATATTAAACAGCCGTTTGTGAAAAAAACAAAGCTCTGATAAACTTGATAGAGCAAATCTGTAGCGCCTTTTTTATTGTTCACTGCTCTCCGCGCACTGATGAGTAAATTTAGATCAACTATCTGCCAGAACTTGTCCAAAGTTTATTATTAAAATTCTGTTCAAGTCAAACATGAAGAAAGTAAAGTCCATTTTACACACAATCTGTTATTCAAATCCGTTAATGTCAAATTTAAGTCAAGTAAATTTAGCTAAATAACACTGATTTCAGCGATCTCTTAAAGTTAACATAGATGTATTTAAGTCCGTTATCTGCCGATTATCTTATTCAATCTACATTACCTAGTTGACCGGCACCTAATTTTAATCTCAGGGGATCGTCTGTGAAAAATTGGTTGTAAGTGTGCAAAAACAGTTAAATTGGATGAATTCAGAACTGGTTTGGTGCAGTTACGCACAACAATCTTTTCAACACTTGCGTTAAGGTTAACGCGAAATAAATTTGACTAGTAATTAAAGAATTTGGCACTATTCTATGAAATTTATTTCACTTTACGAAAACATATTCGGCTAGCTAACTTTAATTTAATTCACGCTAATGCGATCTTCAAGATCATGTCGAATGTTTAGGAATGATCAGTACAGATTCTGCTGTCTGGCCTAATATCATATAAAGGATATGAATACAATGACAATTTTCGGAAACATGTAGCAATAAATAAGATGAGCCGTTTTGACTAGTTCATGGGACTCCACCCTAACTATTGATGCCATCACTGAGAATTTACATTAAGACAACAAATTTTATGAGAACTGGCCCCAGCAATTCGATTTCGCTCAAATAACAGCCATTGCATATTCAGAAAATTAAACAACAATCAAGAAAACACATCTCAAACCCCCAGTATACTGAGTTTTTCGACAATGCCGGTTGACAAGCAAAACCCTAAAGCTGAAAATTGTCCAAATCAAATAGATATTTTTACCGACCTGTTTCGATGCCGGAATTGCCTGCCCATAAGACTCGTGAAATTTCGCCAAGCCAAAAATAAATGGTGAAATGGAGCTGCTCTTTTTGATCGATCTGAATTATGCGCTGTGGAAAAAATTAATAGGAAAATGTAGATCCGGAATGCAGATCAGAACAACTGAAATCTCCCTGAGATGGCCGACATAGCATCTGGTGTCGTGGAAGGCAGGGGCGATTTCACTGGGAACGGTCAAGATCGCTTACTCGCTTCCTTCCTTCCTCTGCACATCGATGCGAGGCAAACGCGTGAGATAACACCATGGCCATTTCAAAACCTTAATTTTAATTTTATTGATATTTGGATTTCAAATATATATATATATATAGTGGAGTGAGCTGGCAACGACTTTCTTTTCCGGCAATTCCACCTCTTTCGAACGAGGTTTACCAGGGGAGGTTTCAATTCGAAGATTGACCCGATATGTTTTTTTTCCCACTCAAGGATTTAATGATCAAATATTTTTTACTAAACTAAATAATTTTCTTATAATTATTAATTTTGATTTTCTTAAATTTCATAAATAGTTAGAAATAAGCCCCAAGGGATAGCTCAAATGGTCGAGTTCCCGTTGCTAAGTACCTTGCCAATTGGGAGGTCACGGGGTCAAATCTCCTCGACGCCCTTGGGGTTAGGGTTGCCCAGAAAAGCCGACGGGTAGATCCCTTCGGGTGGAACTGCCCGGATATTTTCCCGTGGATGTAGCGGCCACTCAGTGACCGTGAACCACAGTTTAACTGCCCGGATATTTTCCCGTGGATGTAGCGGCCACTCAGTGACCGTGAACCACAGTTTAACTGCCCGGATATTTTCCCGTGGATGTAGCGGCCACTCAGTGACCGTGAACCACAGTTTAAAAAAAAAAAAAATAGTTAGAAATTTATTTTTTAGATTAAAAAGTTAAGTTGTATTTGAGGTAGTTTTTGGTGTTATGTATAAAATTAAATTTAATATTATTAAAAAATATATGGCCTGGCTATGAAAATATAATTATAAGTAAAATTAGTTTTTTACTCTATTTGCGTTACTCTTTTTTGTATTTAGTGTGATTTATTGGACTTTTCGATACCGAATCCCATTAAAAATTTGAGGTGAAATATTGATTTGTGTTATTTAAACTGGTTTTTTTACTATATACAGGGACTCAACACCTTGAAAAACTGCTAGGGCAGTTTGATTGTGCAGGAGTTACCCTTCAAGCTTGTGATTTCAATAAACCCCTACCTGATTTTAAAGAAATTAGACCAGAAAAAACTTCCAAAAAATTGCACTAAAGACAACTTGCTCTTTTTTTAGTTTTAGAATAAGGTTTAAAATCATTTTTAAGCGAGTGGGAGTTTATCTTTCTTTTACTCAAAGAAAATAAATAGGCTCGCAACTCAATATCTCAAGAAAGAAAGAAAGAAATTATTTTAACCTCCACGAGGCTAAAGATAGCCTATGGGACAGATTGCTTCTTCATGTGCTTGATGTATTAGCCCTTTTTCTGTGAAGCTTCAAAATAAATGCTCACATCTTCTCTACAAACCCCTCGCTAAATAAATTATCCCAAGAGCTAGTTGTCAACATATCTGCATAACTTTCTCTGTTGTCTTTGAAGGCCTCACATTCTAAAATGAAATGTTTTTCTGTTTCCATTTTTCAGGAAGAACAAAAAATGCATACTTTTTCCTCCCACACTTCCTTTAGCATTTTCCAGCTCCCTGTTTCACAACGAAGTTGATGAGAATTAGTCCTTAACTGAGCAATAAGAATTTTGGCGAATTAGTCCTTAACTAAGCAATAAGAATTTTGGCACTCCAAGAGATATTGGTCTCTATGTATTCTTTTGGTTGATGACTATGAGTGGGATTAAACATTTCAATATAGTAAATTGTCTTTCTTCCTAGCTCCTTATCCCAAATATGCTTGTGGAACTTTTCCATAACAAAATTTTTATCTCTTTGATGTTTATGGGACACGAATTCAAGCAAATACCCCATTTACTAAACCATTTGTTATTTTGTTGCATCCAAGTTTTTTTGCTCTTGCACAATCTATCATTAAAGACAACCTTAGGACAAATACCCTCTTCCATTTGCTCAATTCTTTTTAAATACCTTATGGCTCGCACCATAGCAATTGCTTCAATAGGAGCAGTCCTTGTTTCACTTAACAAGATAGCATAAGGAACTGCACTTTTAATCTTAAATTTGTTTGCAATCAAACGCTTCTAAATTTTTTCAATTTGTCTCCACTGCATGTCGGATGTACTGCTGGCCCATAGTTCACAACCATAAAGAATCACCGGAATCACTAGAAACCCAAGAAGAGTTTGAGTGGTTTTCCAGTTCCATAACTTTGTCTCTCTACACCTATTTTGAAAAGCATAAAATGCTTTCCAACCCCCCAAATTTCTTTTCTTTCTACAACCATTCCAGCTTAGACTTTTGTTGAAGTCAATTCTGACGTATTTGTAATCCACAACTTCTTCCATAATGTTGCCTTAAAGGAAAAGATTCTCGTATGCACCTTCCAAATTATTAACTATTTATTTTATTTAACATGGTGGGATTCTTGTGCTTTAGTGCTTTTAAAGTTAGTATGGTAAAGATGTTGTAATGTATGTAATGTAAGGTAATATTCTTTAAATTGGTCAAAATAAAATAAAAATAACATTAAGTTAAAATAAAAAAATTTATGTTATTATTATTATTTTTTTTGTAGTTAAGGTGAACTTGACTTGATTAAGTTATTAGTTTTTGAGCTCTAGGTTTATGAGAACCCATCGTATATATGTGAAATGTAGCCTATTTAAAAGGGGGAATTAAACAAGCTTAGATCCATCTTTGCATGTCAAGGGATTTGATCTCTCTCCGCACTTGGTAGATATGTAGTTAAGATAGATCTAGGCTTATTATTTAATAATAACAATGAGTCAACATACACTTACAATTAATGTTCATTATCTTCATTGTCAATTAACAACTAAATTATAACTAGCAATTGCCCCAGAAGGTGCAAGGAAAGGCCAATAGGAGTGCTAAATTGAAACAATTGTCCTTTGCTTTGAAATGATATTGTTATATTAAAATTAGATTGTTTAGTGTGAAATTATGTGCATCATGAACTAGCGCAGTGCCCATATCAAATAAATATTATGAGAATGGCGTAGTCTAACTTATAGACGAAATAGCATTTTTCACCGGAATTCACCAAAATACGACAATAAAATTTCAAGATTTTTTGTTGTTTAAAATACTGTTTTGAATGCATAAATGTATTCACCTTGAAAAAACCCTTGGGGCACTCAAACTATGCAAAATAAACAATTTAAACTCAAGTTTTTTAAAAAAATTGTGAGAGTTTGATTAAAATTAACCAGAAAATGTTCGCTTGGGTAGCTCAATTGGCAATGGTCGTGGAAATGAAGTTTCACCGAACCGGAAGTCTTGGGTTCAAATCTTGTGCTATCCCCTCCCCTCCCCCACCCCCCGATCGAGGTGAGAAGTTGAACATGATAAAGATGTAGTCCTACCAAGCTTAAAAAAAAAAAAAAAACCAGAAAATGGTTGTGAAAAAAGGCTATTTTGTCTATGAGTTAAACTACGCCTTGTGAAAATAATTCATAATTAAAATTTTTATCTATTAAACGAGAGAAAAATGTAGAGATTGGTGAATGGCAGCGATGTAGAATTTTTCTGACAATGCTTATGTATGACTTAAATTCTATAAAAGTTAGTATTTGAGTGAGTGATGTTTAATGGATATGAATTTAAATTGCTTTTCAAATTTTCACTGATTTAAATAATGGAAATATTAAATGTGTTCACTAATTAATTATAATTTTTAATCTTTCTCAGGATCAGTAAACTCTACTCTAAAATCACCTATATGAATTTAATAATATAGAAAATATATTGTGTACCTGTGAATCTCATCTATATTGAAGTGGGAAGTCGCCATAACTTCTTCTGAAGCTATTACATACACTTCTCTTATGAAAGCAAGATTTTCTCGAATAACATTTCTAATTTGGTATACAACTTTGCAAGGAGTTGTACTTATACATATTACCTTCCATGATGTCATCATTCCAAATGTAAAATAATTACATTGAAAATTGAGCATACAGTCAGAAATGCAAAAATTGAAAATAATTTTTAATAGGTAACAATACACATATCTTAATTATTTCAATTATTTGAAATCAATAAATTATAGCTTCTATAGACCAAGAATGGGAGTGATGCCTCTAAAAATAAATCAATACATTAATTTATTAGTATGTTTCATAGAAATCTAAGTTGACTGAAAAATACATAAAACACTGCTCAAGCTTCGCATTTGACAACATTACTATCAAATGAGTAAGGAATCATAGCTTTCTATATCAATTTACAGAATGCGACTTTGACTTTTCAAAGTCGAATTTAGAATATATTGTTTAATCAAAGTTGTCACCAAACTCTATAATATATGTGTAAAACTGAACTAATGATAACCTATGACCAAGAGATATGTAGGTCTCTATCTTTCTTTCTAGCAAAGAATACAATCGGGATTCATTTTCTAAATCTAGTGCACTTGTAGCTTCATCCAAGAAAACCATCTTGGGTTCATGAAGGAAAAGCCTAGCAAATGTGAATATTTGTTGCTCACCGGTACTGAGTACATATGCCTAGTCACAACAAACACCAAAACCTCCAGTTCTCCTTGACAGATCAGCCAATGAGACATTCAAGGTAACTCAACAATTTTTCATCACTCAGATATTTAAAACTACTACCAAATACTGGAATGAGTAATTGATCCTGAAGCGTACCAAGTGACATATATGGCTTCTGTGGGAGAAAAGACATTTCCTTTTGAAATGGTCCTTGGATTACCCCTTCACCCCTATTTAGTAGTCATATTATAACTTGTAACAATGAAGATTTTCCACATCCTGAAGGCCCCATTATCAGTGATTTGGCAGTGATTCTCTAGGGGAGAGAGAGATATTTAGATTTTTTACCAGAGTAGTTCGTAAGTTGGGAGTTGTTTTGTGTAATTATGTAATAACTAAACCTTTTCCCTCTTCTCGTGAGATATAACCTATGCAATTAATGTTTAAGAGATTACACACAACAAAAGAGTTAGTTTAAAAGTGGAAGCTTTAAAAGCATTAAAATAATTTAGGCATTCACATTAAATATGTAGGGGGGAAGATAGATCATACCAATGGACTCCTCAGTTAGAGGTGTTAATTCATTGTACACTTGCAAAAATTTTGAGCTTTCCTATGAGTGAAAACTGCTAGTAACAGTGCTTTAATCTGACACGGCAGGAAATATTGTGCACCATGGAACTCGCTGGCAGAGTGTAAACTGCTAGTAACTGTGATGTGATCCGACACGGTAGGAAAGATTGTGCATCATGGAACTCATTGGTAGAGCGTAAGAAGTTCTGAAAATGGAGCGATTGGAAAACGTAGGTGTAAGGACAAATGTCACTAGAATGAAGCTATACTTATTGGACATATGTCACATACTCGTAAAAATGGTAAACGAAATGGTCAAGTATACTAATTCAAAAGAAAAACCGATTGGTTCGAAACGCGTCGACAAAAGTCTTTCTTATGTGATTTACGCTGAAGCTCTCCTTATAACTATGACAAATCACAGAAGTCTCATTTCTACAAAATTTTCATTTTAAAATAAATAAATAAATATTTGACTTTTGAATCATTTTATTAAGATAACCTCATAAATTTAATTCAATAATTATAAAAATCAATTACCACCATATATATTTGACTTTTGAATCATTTTATTAAAATAACCTCATAAATTTAATTCAATAATTATAAAAATCAATTACCACCATATATATAATAAATTCAATTCAATATTTATAAAGAGCAACTACCATCGAATCTTATGTTTTTATTAACTAGAACTTTTCCTTTTTTACCAAACTATAAATCAATAAATAAATATAAATTGTCCATGACAGAGTGAGTGATTTATTGATAACATGAAAACATTGATATCAATAAATAAATATAAATTGTCTATTGATTAGTATTCATTTATACGAATCACTCTTTTATTTTATATTTTTTGGTTAATCATTAAACAACAACAACCAAAAGAGTGATCCATTTATACCATGAAATTATTAATTTGAAATATCAAATTATTCTTATAGAGAAATATGAAGTTGGAGATGAAAATGTCAATATAATTTTGTTTTATTAAAAATACAAAATATTTTAATTTACTTTTAAAAAATTACAAAAACATTTTTTTATTTTATTTTATCATTTTATAAAGTTTAATTTGTCAAAATTACAAAAACATTTTTATTTTTAATTTTATTTTATCATTTTGTAAAGTTTAATTGTCAAAATTATAAAAAACAATGGTTTGGGGTCATTTTATAAAGGTTAATCGTCACTATGTTAAATAATTTGTGTTGTGAAATAAACCATAAAAACATTAATTTGAAATAATTTTTTTTAAATAATAATTATAATATTTTAAATAATTTTGTTGTTAATTTTTTTTTTGGTTTTTTAAAGTTGTTTAAAATATTTTAACATTTGATTGAGAAGATTGAGATGTTAATGGGTTATTGGCATTATTAATGAGATTTTAAAAGGTGTATTTTTCGAAATGAATAGTGAGTTTTTTTGTGTTTCTTAGTTACATTTTTTCATCTTAATTAATCACAATGATTTAAGGTTCATATCTTCTAATCAAGTTCTTAAGTTTGTCTAAGAGAATATGAAAAATGCATAAGAGACATGATTATCTTCATGTGCAAGAAAAGGATAAGTTTCCAACTTTAACGCTTACCATCTAAAAAAATGAATAATTCTCTTTAAAATAAGCAATCATAAAGATGGTAGAAAAGTCAACTAATGCAAAAGTTAAGAAAGATGATCCTCTGAATAATGTTGAGCTTCTCATTTACATGAACTTAGTGACTCTTTATTTATGTGTATGGTATAGAATCATTATGCTAGTTATATCATGGGATTTATTTGGCATCTTTTATATGTAGTTTTTGTGATGTGATTTAGATTCTTGAACAATTTTGTTTATAGTTAAATTAGTTTTAAGTTAGGGATGATAGGTGCAAGGGTTTGGGGACGTGGATTTGATTTTTGACCCTAAAAGAAGGAACTTTATTTGTTTGGTATATTGGAGTAACAACAGACAATTAGGTGGAAGACTTCGCCATCTGGAAAATGATCTTGATAATGAAGAGTCAAAAAATTGAAACTAGAACAATAATTTTGGGTTCGATTATTATCATCTAGCACATGGTCCATAAAACTCTTCTAAAAGAAACTCAAGTAAATAGGTTGTTTTTTCACATTAACTTTTTTTAAGGATTTTATAGCGTTAGGTTTTATCGGTCCTTGAAAAGGCTAAACTCCCTAGCTGAATTTATGGCCAATAAGGCCTATAGGCTAGTGATCTGAAAATGGAATGTACTTGTAAAAGGGTGCAAGCCATAATCCCAAAGAGCCAAGTCTAGTTGATTAGAACTCACAGGAGATGTAGCCCACGAGATTGGGGGGAACTCCTTATTAAATTTGTTGTTATGTGTGATGTTTATTTGATGCCTTATATATTTGATATATATGTTTAATATCAGCGGAAAACTACGTTTAGAACCCGAAAGGGAACCAACTCAAGTTAAAACACATAAACAGAAGAAAAGACATACACCTCTTTCAAGCTAAAATTCCGCATAATGTCGAGTTCAAGCAAGGTCTTTTTTTTAATTGAATCTAAGTGTTTACTTCTTATTTCTTTAGGCAGAGTCTGTAGAGGGCCAGGTAGCTTCTGGATCTCATCCTCTCTTTAGAGGTGACATATCCA
Organism: Pinus taeda; assembly: GCA_000404065.3. Taxonomy (NCBI): domain Eukaryota; kingdom Viridiplantae; phylum Streptophyta; class Pinopsida; order Pinales; family Pinaceae; genus Pinus; species Pinus taeda. Next base: position 257,410 of record APFE030828338.1, read on the forward strand.
GTAAATGCCCCTATAGTTTATCTCTACATTAGAAATAAGAAGTTCACATATTTGTAGAATTATACCTTCCTGGATGAGTTTTGGACTTATACAAAAATTAAGGGTTATTGGGCGATTTTGTTGTTGGCATAACTTCCTCATACGGAGACTGTTTTTCGAACCATTCATGGCGTCGGAACCAGAAGGACGAGCTCTATCCGATCGTTCAGGTTTGAACTAGTTCTGAGCACTTTCATATTTGAGCATTTTACGACACTTGGTCTTGAGCTCCCGATCACACCTCCAAAATGAGAAGGCTTTTGGTCCCCAAAAGCTTACTGAATCTCTGAACTGAAATGTACAGCACTTGAGAGAACACAAACATGCTCTTTTGTTCAGCCAAATGAGCATACTGATGCCAAAATGTCCTGCCTTGCCAACTGTCATCATGGCGAATTTCGCTGCATAAGCCAAGTACTTGTCGAACCTCAACCAAGCTTGCTCGCCAAACAAACTGAAAATTGCAGAAACCAACAATGAAACTTGCTGATGTATGAGCTGAAATCTTCCATTAAACATGTGGGCTTTCCAACTGTCACTATGCCCATCAATGGCACCTCCTTCTCGACTGTAGCATGCTGAAGGTACTACAAATGCTCATCCCAAACTCTTGGGATACTTGTTGTACAAATTCTCAAAAAGGTAGAGACCCATGCTGAAATTTGAGTCCTCTTTGCTTGCATGCTTTTCGAGCCCATGAAATTATGCACTGCTTTGCACCAATTTCCTTCCCTGCACCAAATGACACCAAAGGTACTTGTGCAACAAGACAATCATCAGCAACAAGTTGTCTTGAAATATGCTGAACAATGGACTCAACCATCAACATAGCAAGTGTGTACACAACTGACACAAGTCGACAAAACATGTGCAACACAATCGACACTAGTCGACAACATAAGTGGCACAATGACAATGTAAAAGTGTGCTTACAAGCGACACTAGTTGACAGACAACAAGATACATTTATAAACACCTATGCATGTATCATGCACAATGAACTATATACAGTTCAACAAATACACCTACAACATCTATGTACAGGTGTAACTTCAACTCTTCTTTTCTAAGACCAACAGGTACATTAACCAAAAAAAACAACATTTGGGTGCAAGAGTTGAAATGAAATACATTGCTACAATAATAGTGAGTACCATACTCATCTTTTCCCTCCATGGCAAAATTTTGCAACAACATTAAAAACATGCATACATCCAAAGTTTGTGTATATACAAAATAAGTACGTCTTATTGTGTTAAGAAGTCCATCCACTTCTTACTAAGCCACTTCAATGGCGATTTTTGTTGCTGCAATTCCTCCTCGTGTGAAACTTCCCTTTCCACATCAATAATGGAATCTGTGGTTCCACCTTTGCCAATATTTTTGTCATCCTGCTGCATGTGTGTGGGAAGACAAGTTGGATGTAAAGTCCGACAACGAGAGACAACATGTCCCTTCTTTTGGCAAAAAGTGCAAATCTTATGCACCTTCCTTGAAGGTGGTCTTTGCTTCATCTGTTCCTTGTGTGCTTTCTTCCTCATCCAACATCTCGAAACATGATGGTTAAATTGACCACAATATGTACAAGGAAACTTTATTCCATTAAAGCATGTAAAATTATCATGCCTTGCAGAAACACAATCAAATTGATCATGAGAAGATTTATACCTCTTGTGTTGCTTTGCATGTTCATCATTTTTGCCTCCATGAGGAGATGAATTAGTAGAGGCTTCAGCTTTCAATTGCAGACTAACATCTTCATTCTTGTCTTCAAAATTTTCTAACATTGCATGCTTGCCATAAGCTGCATGTCTACCATCTTCTTGCTACAAAAAAGGCTTAAAGCAATGGCAATCATCTTTGAAACAAATTTGACATATTTGCCTCATGAAACTTGGAACAAAAGTTCTCTTTGAAATAGCCTCATATGCCTTCATGGCTTTTGAGTTTTCGCCATTAGATTGCACATAACCCAGTCCAAAATTCTTGGGTCTTTCCCCAATAGAAATGGGTTCAATCATGCCCTGTGCATGTTTTCCTAATCCTTTGCCTTCATAACCCATCTTAATCATGAGCTTGGATCCTATTCCCCTGGTATGCTTTTCGAAAGATCCTACACATCTTTCTGAAGAGGAAACTGAAGACAAATCAGAATAGATTACCTCTTTCTCAAGCATGTTCTTGGTCAAAGCCTCTTGGGCTTGATGAAGCTGAAACTCCATATCATGCAATCTTTGAAGCATTTCTTCCTTCTCCTGCTTCATGGCCAACAATTTCTCATGAAGCATTGTGCTTTCTCTTATATCCTCAAACAGGATCTGCACCATATCCTTCAAGATAAGGAATTCACGCTTCATATCCTCATCGAAGAACCTTGTGAAGGAGGAATATTCACTTGATGAAGTTGCAATTATAATGTCAATGAACAAATTAACTTCAACAATGTTCTTAAAGCTTTTCAAAACAAATGACAAAGCTTTTTCACCCAAATGTCTTTACAGCCATCACATTCAAGCAGCCAAGAACACACAAAACAAGTGAAAGTCTTGTTCAAGCAGCCAACAGTAAATCAACTCAAGTGAAAATATTGGAGTGGTTTTGAGGTCCTTTTGGGGTAAGGAAAATATCTTCTATTCCTTTTGTCTTCTCCAAGACTTAACTAATCGACAACTTTCCCCAAACTTCAACAAACTCAAACAACATGCAGTTTGCAAAATAGTAAAGCAACCAGTATTCTACATTACTTTAAAACACCTTTGAAGCTATACAATAAAGTTATTGTGATGTCAATCAAGCAAACCAAGTGCTCTGATACCAACCTAATCTGAAAATGGAATGTACCTGAGAAAGGGTGCAAGGTATCCATTTCCAATAATTTTAAATGTGAACAATATACTCCAAGTGTACTTCTGAAAATGTGAGAACTTCTTATTTCTAATAGAGAGATAGATCGTAGGGGCATTTACTAGATATGTCACCTCTAAAGAGAGGATGAGATCTAGAAGCTACCTGGCCCTCTACAGACTCTGCCTAAAGAAATAAGAGGTAAACCCTCAGATTCAATTAAAAAAGACCTTGCTTGAACTTGACATTATGCGGAATTTTAGCTTGAAAGAGGTGTGTCTTTTCTTATGTTTATGTGTTTTAACTTGATTTGTTTTAGTTGATATTAAACATATATATCAGACATATAAGGCAGCAAATGAACATCACACATAACAGCAAATTTAATAAGGAGTTCACCCCAATCTCGTGGACTACATCTCCTGTGAGCTCTAGTCAACTAAACTTGGCTCTTTGGGATTATGGCTTGAATTTTTTTTACAAGTTCCACACTCAACTCCAAAAGGTTATTAATTGAACCTATGGGTTTAGAAAAACCATATACATCTCTGTGATGGTTGTCCTCTTTGTGCAGGCAGATCTAGGCTCCCTTGGACTTGATTCATTCAATAGGTGCACTAAGCTTCCCTAAGCTTCTTAATGGCACAAACTCCTTAAGGATGCTTCAAATGTCTATGAAACCTCTACTAATGTCTCCAACACATATCCGACATAAACAAATGACTGTTCATTTGCTCAAAGTGAGCACTGCATCCCCGATCTAGACCTTCTCCCATGGTTGGCCCTGGGCTGCCTGAAACTTCTCTCTAGCATATCAGCCTTTAGAAGTCTCCAAATGCTTCTAAAAACACCTTCATTGGATTCAAAAGGTTCCTTACAGTAGAAATAGGCTTTTGTTTCACCTCAAACAGATGAACCTAGCCCAACACAGCTCAATCACTAAAATGGCCCTAGTGGCCCTGAAAGCTTCCCTGAAGCTAAACAGTGAGAAGAATGCCTCCACAGGAAAAACGAGTTGTAAATATGGATTCAAAACACTGAATTCATCCAGAATGGACCTTCATTCCACTGTCAATGGATGCACACATCCCAATGCAGCTCCCAAACTAATTTGGCCCTGGTGACTCCTGTAACTTCCACGAAACAAAAACACCTGCAAATGACCTCAAATGGCTGTGAAACCTGTACCAATGGATTCAGAAAGTCAGAGAGACCCAAAATAAATAAATAAATTCGTCCAAAAAGGACTTTCCTAGCCAAATTTATGGCCATTCACTTCCAACTGCCAGTTGGTCCTAGAAAGACTCCAACTAACTTTAGTTAGAGTCCAGATAGGCCCGCCATATATGGCGCGCTGCCAAAAGAACCGCTAATTGAGCTGTTACGGTTTTGGTTGACTGTAGTTATATAAAGTAACATGTGAACAAGTGGTAGTTTTAACTCGGAGTTAGTGCCAAACCATTTGGCTAACTGTCCGTTGAACTATTTGTTGACTCCCGGATCTCGTGGTAATGTGACCACGTTTCAACAAACACAGTGATCGTTAAAATCACATCGGCAGTTTAAGGGTAGAGCCCACGGTTCAAGGGCGGAGGTCACATGTATGGGGGGCTGGCCCCCTTCATTTCCCGCCCAAACAAATTTTAAAACTTATAACCAATTTTTGCCACCCTCATAACAAGTTCTATGGTGTTGGCTTATTGTTAAGAAGTGTGGCTGTCGTCCCAGAGGTCGTGGGATTGAACCTCACCATTGCCAATATTTTAATATGCACATTGCCTCTGTTGATGTCATCTAGGCCATGTGGCGACCTTTGGCCTTGCCACGTGGCAGCTTGATATTGGCTTGTCCAAAACGGAATATTTTTCTGAAATATTCGAAGAATATTCCAGGGAATATTTTTAAGAATATTCCAAGGAATATTTTCCAGAATAATCTTCTTTAATTTTAATTTTATTTTTTAAATATCAAGAATTAAGGGTTATTGGGCAATTTTGTTTTTGGCATAACTTCCTCATACTAGTATTCCTAAAGAATGCTAGCCCTCTAGGTTTAACCTTAATATGTGAAATATTAGGCTGGTATAATTTGTTGGGACGAAGCCAAAAAGGTGTTGGATAACTGTCCTGCTTCACTGCAGTGACTTCCATCTGGTTACAAGAGACTCTCCCTTTCATCATGCCGGGGACATGTAAACCAATCCAAGGATAGTTTGTCGTTTGAAGCATGTGTAAACATGAAACTGAATCCAAGCATAGTTCCCTATGGTTCAAGCTTGTCTAAAAATGAACCCATTTCCAATTTTTTATCCCTTGTGATTGCCATTTTATCAGCCTCTTTCATCAGATGAGCCTTGGTTGTTTTCATCCCATCACCACCATCTCTTTGGCCGATCATATGCCTTCACTTGGTTGTTTTACCTTTTTTTGAGGAGTAGTTGCAATGAGTGGTCTTATTAGTCAACCTCTTCACATAAATCAACATGTTTTGAGAAGTTCCAACATCACCGAAACCAGTTGCTACCCTAGACACCACTCGTTCCTAAAAGTAGAGTCCTCTTTAAACCCTTTTTAGACTCTATAAATATGAAAAGATTATCGAGCGCTTGTCTTTTCCAGCTCGTTAAAGTATTGGAAATGACATCTCTCTTTTATTATTTTATCAGTTTTCAGACCTGAGGGATTATTTTACGAAAAAGAACTTATGGAGTTTTCTTTTCGTCTCTTTTCAAACTCTATAAACATAAAAAGGACTGAGTTATCTTTGTCGTTAAACTCGTTAAATTAATAGCGACAAACTTGTCCATCTAGACAAGACCGAGTCTCACTGTTGCTAGACTCGTTAAAACATCAAATAGCGATGGGTTTGCCCAAAGGGCGAATTATAGAACAAACATATGTTATCCTCCTCAAGCTTGACAAAAATAAAGAGGTATTGGTCAGCAATGACTGTGGAAAAAGGGGAAAAATCTTGAAGAGTTTATGGTAACAAGTCACTCTTGAACATGACACTTTCATTTCATCTCCATGATTGAATTGGGTTAGATTATTTCATTCACCGGTCATCATACCATTGGTCTTTCATACCATCCATCTTTTGGGGTTAATGCTACCAATTCATCTCAGTGTTGCTGAAATGTTCAAGAGAATTCATTCAGTTGAGAAAGTCATCCAGTTAATGTCTCATACATTGCAATACCTCCAACCTTCATTTTTTTTTTTATGACCACCATTCCTGAACCTTGTGTCGTTAGTTCATTTTCACCTCCAGAAATCATTTGCTTTGTTTTGTGTTGTAGATGTGGGATACATCAAGGCCCTCCTACGACGAGTCGCTTCTTGTTGACATCAGCTCATTGTCCAAGAAGTTGACTTAGAAACACCCTTCCAGTGCTTTGAAGCTTGTTTACATCAATGGAAAGTTTCTCACTTCCGGCGACAGGTTGAAATCAATGGCCTTCGACCGAAAGATTTTGCGTGGTGTTCGATATTGGATCATGTATTCACACCACGTGAATTGTACTGTAGTACCTTGAGGATCATTATCATTATAAGTGATTCCTCTCACATATGTTAATAGCTCACATCATTGGCTGGTAATTAGACAATGTGTTTCCATGTTCAACTTCAGAACATCTCTTCACATGGTTTGACTTGTACATCGAACGAAGATTGAGCAAGTTTGAAGACCCCGGATCTAGTTTCATCCATCCGGGCTACAATATATTTAGGGATATAAAAACATCAAATGTACAAAGGCTCTACATATATGGTCATCCTAATCATGGATTGTGACTCTATATCTGTAGAATCACAAGTCTGTATCTGTAAACGACTATCTGATTTATGTACATGAAATGAAATTTATAAAGCTGAGCATGGAAATGCCTCCCTCAGCTAGATCATGAAAATCATATTATGATGATGTATTATATTGTAACTTATGCAGGTTACCTTCCAGTTCGAAACTTCAGAACCTCATGATAAAGCATTTCAACCGACATGAATATTTATAACCTCATGCTTTAAGGGGCAACTGTTATAGACATATTTGGGCACATCAACCCCAAACTTATATGTTGATGTATTAGGGCTCATCAACCCCAAAAGAGTTGTTTCATACCCTAAAGGAACATAGTCATCTGAATACATCATTCCCCAAAAGTTCCATATATGGAAACCATCCAGAAATTGCCTAAATTGAACCATACTGACTGCTCAACTGGCAAGTGTGATGCATACTGAGTGGTACACTACCAGAGTGCGATGCATACTGTTTAGGCCTTCTATAGGGTGTGATGGGCGAGGATGGACAAATTTCCGGGACAGTTTGTTAGTTGGTTGCTCATGGAATCTTCTAGAAACTTCTCCTGTGCCACTTACCTCTCTGAATTCACCCAAGGATGACCAAGGGAATTAGGAAACCATCTCCAATCCCTTCTCTTGTGGAACCAATTGTAACAAGTGGAATGACACTAATCAAACCCCATGGATGACTCACACCCTTGCAAACATCTATAAATGGATCTCCAATCCAAGAGATCTAGAGGCTGGAATATTGTGAATTGCAAGGAAGTGCTAATAGTTTGTCATTGAGGAAAGAGCATTGTATTCTTGTTGGTGTGATCTTGCTATTTCATGAGGTGAAAAAGGATTGAAGTTGGGAGGATGGCACTGGATCAAACAACTGGGTTGTAATTTTCCTTTCTATTAATAAAGCTCTTCAAGTTTTCTCCCATATGATTGTGCAATCGTGAATGCTATCATTTGTGAATGCTATCATTTGTTCATTATATATCTGATTCTGTAATGTTTATGTTGTAATAGATTACGATGCTTTGACTGTTCTTTGTTGCTATACTTGTGCAGGTACTCTCCAAGCGTGTTAAGTATGGGGAGGGGTTGCAGGATCTGCCAAAGGAGAGAGAGATCAAGCAAGGGATTAAGCGGAAGTTCCAGGTTGGTTCCACTATCTTTCTCTTATCTGTTAAACATGGGAAAAATCATTGAATTGCTTTAAACTATTGTTTCTAGGGTAGCTGCCAAACCTAGAGGGCTAGAATTCTTTAGGAATACTAGTTTTCCCATAAACAAATTGGCGACTGCGCTGGGGATTGAACCCAGAATCTCTGGTTTCGCAGTACGACAGTTGGCAAGGCAAGACATTTTGGCATCAGTATGCTCATTTGGCTAAATGGAATAGGATATTTTTTTTCTCTCATTTGTTTTACAATTCAGTTCATAGTTTTCAGTAAGCTTTTGGGGACCAAAAACCTCTCATTTGGGAGGCGTGATCAGGGGCTCATGTCCTAAGTGTCGTAAAATGCTCAAAAATGAAAGTGCTCAGAACTGGTTTGAACCTAAACGACTAGATAGAGCTCATCCTTCTGATTTTGGCACCACAAATGGTTCGAAAAACGGTCTTCGTATGAGGAAGTTATCCCAATTTGAAAATTGTCTAATAACCCTTAATTTTTTTTTTTTTTTTTTTTTTTTTTTTTTTTTTTTTTTTTTTTTTTTAATAAATAAATAAATAGAATATCTTGAGAATATTCCAGGATATATTCCACAAAATATTCCGTATGGGCAACCAATGGAAGGGTGCCACGTGGCAAGCTTGGAGGCCGCCACATGGCCCCAAGGTGGATGAGTTTTGGACTTATACAAAAATTTGGCGAAATGGTAGATTGAACACATAACCTCCCGCTTTAAACTACAAAGTCTTACCAATGCACCACTGTTGCGAGTCTTATTATAGTTGCGGGAAAAAAATTGTTTAAATGTTAAAAAAGGTTTGGGCAGGGCCCAAAAGGAGGCCAGCCCCCGCTCCACGAGACCTTAGCCCAAGAACCGTGGGCCAAACACCTTAACCGTCGGCGATTAATGTGGAACTAACATTAACGTTGGTTACATATCCTGCGGAAACCACAGTTATCCAACCGTTCAACTAAAGTTTTGGTGCAAAAACCGAGGTTAACCACTAGTTCCACCGATCCGGTCACATGTGCATTAATTCAACTGACAGTTCATCTAATGGTTACAGGTTAAGCTGGCAGACTTTTTGGCGGTGGCGCCATTCTTGGTGGTCCCGCCATATTTGGCGGGCTTATCTGGCCCTTAACTAAAGTTAACTTGAGTTTTTTTAGGGGCAAACAGGGTAACCGTCTACTTAGGTGAATATAATGAAGCATGGGGGGCATGTACCTAATGGTAAAGTTAAGTTAATAGTAAAGTTAAGTTTCCCTGTAGGTTATGTGAAGGGAATCACCCCATTCACCTTTGTCTATCTGGATGAAGCCAAAACGGTGTTGGATAACCATCCTGCTTCATTGCAGTGACTTCCATATGGTTACAGGAGACTCTCCCTTTCATCATGCTGGAGGAATGTAAACAAATCCAAGGATAGTTTGTCGTTTCAAGCTTGTGTAAACATGAAACTGAATCCAAGCATAGTTCCCTATGGTTCAAGCTTGTCTAAAAATGAACCCATTTTCAAATTTTTAACCCTCGTGATTGCCATTTTATCAGCCTCTTTCATCAGATGACCCTTGGTTGTTTTAATCCCATCGCCACCATCTCTTTGGCCGATCATATGCCTTCACTTGGTTGTTTTACCTTTTTTTAGGAACAGTTGTAATGAGTGATCTTATTAGTCAGCCTCTTCACATAAATCAACATGTTTTGAGAAGTTTCAACATCACCAGAACCAGTTGCTACCCTAGACACCACTCGTTCCTAAAAGTAGAGTCCTCTTTAAAACCTTTTTAGACTCTCTAAACATGAAAATATTGTCGAGCGCTTGTCTTTTCCAGCTCGTTAAAGTATTGGAAATGACATCTCTCTTGTATTATTTTATCCTTTTTCAGACCTCAGGGATTCTTTTACGAAAAAAACTTATGGAGTTTTCTTTTCGTCTCTTTTCAAACTCTGTAAACATAAAAAGGACTGAGTTATCTTTGTTGTTAAACTCATTAAATTAATAACGACAAACTTATCCATCTAGACAAGACCGAGTCTCATTGTCGCTAGACTTGTTAAAACATCAAATAGCGATGGGTTTGCCCGAAGGGCGAATTATAGAACAAACATATGTTATCCTCCTCAAGCTTGACAAAAATAAAGAGGTACTGGTCAACAATGACTGGGGAAAAGGGGAAAAAACTTGAAGAATTTATGGTAACAAGTCGCTCTTAAACATGACACTTTCACTTCATCTCCATGATTGAGTTGGTTGGGTTATTCTGTTCACCGGTCATCATACCATTGGTCTTTCATACCATCCATCTTTTGGGTTAACGCTACCAATTCATCTCAGTGTCACCGACATGTTCAAGAGAAGTCATCCAATTGAGAAGTCATACACTGCAATACCTCCAATCTTCATTTTTTCATGACCACCATTCCTGAACCTTGTGTCGTTAGTTAATTTTCACCTCTAGAAATCATTTGCTTCGTTTCATGTCGTAGATGTGGGATACATCAAGGCCCTCCTACGATGAGTTGCTTCTTGTCGACATCAACTCATTATCCAAGAAGTTGACTTAGAAACAACCCTTTAAGTGCTTTGAAGCTTGCATATATACATCAATGGCAAGTTTCTCACTTCCGCCGACAGGTTGAAATAAATGGCCTTCGACTGAAAGATTTTGCGTGGTGTTCAACATCGAAGCATGTATTCACACCATGTCAATTGTATTGTAGTACCTTGAGGATCATTATCATCATTGGTGATCCCTCTTGTGTCTGTTAACAGCTCACATCATTGGCTGGTAATCAGGCGATGTCTTTCTATGTTCGATTTCAGAACATCTCTTCACATAGATTGACTTGTACATCGAGCAAAGATTGAATGAGTTTGAAGACCCCGGATCTAGTTTCATCCATCCAGGCTGCAATATATTCAGGGATATAAAAACATCAAATGTATAAAGACTCTACACAGATGGTTGTCCTAATCATGGATTGTGACTCTATATCTGTAGAATCACGAGTTTGTATTTGTAGACGACTCTCTGATCTATGTACATGAAATGAAATTTATAAAGCTGAGCATGGGAATGCCTCCCTCAGCTAGATCATGAAAATCATATTATTATAATGTATTGTATTGTAACTTATGCAGGTCGCCTTCCAGTTCGAAACTTTGGATCCTCATGATAAAGCATTTCACCCGACATGAATATTTACGACCTCATTCTTTCGGGAGCAACTGTTATAGACATATTTGGGCACATCAACCCCAAACTTATATGTCGATATATTAGGGTTCATCAACCCCTAAAAGAGTTGTTTCATACCCTGAAGGAACATAGTTATCTGAATACATCATTCCCCAAAAGTTCCATCTGAGAAACCATCCAGAAATTGCCTAAATTGAACCACATTGACTGCTCCACTAGAAAAATGCGATGCATACTGAGTGGTACACTGCCAAGGTGTGATGCATACTATTTAGGCCTTCTATAGGGTGCGATGGGCGAGGATGGACAAATTTCTAGGACAATTTTTTAGTTGGTTTCTCATGGAATCTTCTAGAAACTTCTCCCGTGCCACTTGCCTCTTTGAATTCGCCCAAGGATGAACAAGGGAACTAGGAAACCATCTCCAATCCCTTTTCTTGTGGAACCAATTGTAACAAGTGGAATGACACTAATCAAACACCATAGATGACTCACACCCTTGCAAACATCTATAAAAGGATCTCCCATCCAAGAGATCAGAGGGCTGGAATGTTGTGAATTGCAAGTAAGTGCTGATAGTTTGTAATTGAGGAGAGAGAATTGTATTCTTGTTGGTGTGATCTTGCTATTTCATGAGGTGAAGAAGGATTGAAGCTGGGAGGATGGTGCTAGATCAGACAACTGGGTTGTAATTCTCCTTTCTATTAATAAAGCTCTTCAAGTTTTCTCCCATATGATTGTGCAATTGTGAATGTTATCATTTTGTTCATTATATATCTGATTTTGTAATGTTTATGTTATAATAGATTACGATGCTTTGACGGTTCTTTGTTGTTGTACTTGTGCAGGTACTCTCCAAGCGTGTTAAGTATAGGGAGGAGTTGCAGGATCTGCCAAAGGAGAGAGAGATCAAGCAAGGGATTAAGTGAAAGTTCCAGGTTGGTTCTACTATCTTTCTCTTATCTGTTAAACATAGGAAAAATCATTGAATTGCTTTAAAATGTTGTTTCTAGGGTAGCTTCCAAACCTAGAGGGCTAGCATTGTTTAGGAGTACTAGTTTTCCCATAATATACTAGGTCTAACCATTGTTTAACCAACCCCCACTCATGAGACCACAGCACAAGACCACGGGCCTATCCACTAAACCCTCGGCACTAATAACGTTCAACGGTTATAATACATGGTGGTCACATGTCCCTAAAGTCTGGGTTAAACAATGGTTAGACTGCCTGTCAACCATAGTTTTGGGTGCCCAATCCGAGAAAGACTGCCAGTGTTATAAATGCGTTCACATGCGCTTTAACACCAAACAGTTAAATCCAGTGGTCAGGTCAGGATTTGGTGCAGATTTGGCGGAGGCGCCAAGTTTGGTGGTCCCGCTATATTTGGCGGGTGTTGGGACTCATAAATGTCATATTTTCATCCACCTTTTTCTTCACTATTCCTTACATTTCATCATCTCATTAACCTTTTATCATATCATTTTCATACATACATTTGGGTTTCACCTTCTTATTTTCCATTTTTTTCATTTTTGTATTACAAGTGAATTTATGATTAAATATTAGAAAATATACATATTTTTATATATATCTCAAGAATATGTGAGTTTTGTGATGTGTAGGAAATATGTGAAGAATTAATATCTCCTCCACCATATTAAGAAGATAATTATGCAAGCCTATTCCTAAGGAGAAAATCATGGAGGATTTGGTTGGCATATCTTATCCAATTCCTAAGAAGAAGATCATGGAGGATTTGGTTGGCATATCTTATCCAAGATATGTGAGAGATTTATGGAGGATTCAAAGGGATCATATTTTGTAATAATGGGAAAGTAGTTAAAAATGCTTGAGAGATTTGTGGGATCATATTTTGTAATAATGGGAAAGTAGATTAGTGGATGATCATTATGAGTTTGTTACTCATCCCATTATATAAATAGGAGTACAATCTCCTTCATTTGTAATCTGGAAGTTTTTGTAACCTTAGAATTTTGGAGTATGTAATCTTAGAAGCTTAGAGTTGTAATCTTAGAATTGGTTTGTAATTGAGATTTTGGAATAAAGGATCATGCTTCAATTTTTCTTATACATCTGAGTCTCCATTGAAGTGGTGTGCTTGTGGAATTATGGAGGGCCCCCATGGCCTCACTTGCATGCTTATTTGTTTATTTTCGGTTAATTTATTTTATGTTTTTGTTTGATTTCAACTTTCAAGTTTTATTAAATGTTCTAATATTGGAAGGATCTTATTTGAAAGTGTTTTTGTAAAAGAACCACAAGATCTCATACAATGATTAGATCTAGGTTTACTTCATTTTAGCTTTTAGGTTCTAATTAGATGATCTGATTGTGGAAGAGATCTTGTAGAATATGTTCTTGTAAGAGAATCATAGATCTCAAACAATTGTTAGATCTAGGTTTGATTAGTTATTGAAAGAGATCTTAATGAATATGTTCCTGTAAGGGGACTTTAAGATCTTGGACAAATTAGGAATCTTTCTAGATCTATAAATTTTAGATAAGCACTTCTAAGTTTACCTTCCGAGGTTGACATTAAATTAAGCTCTAATTTGCATATGCATTTTAGACCCAACAAGGAGAGTTGAAGATAAATCCTACCAAGATGGAGGCCATCATTAAGTGGCCAATGCCTACTAATTTTTTTGATGTTAGGAGTTCATTGGGGTAGAAAAATTACCTTGGGAAATTCACAACCTCATTCTTAGTAGTAGCATCACCAGTCCACACCATAAAAACAAGTGGCAAGAGTTTACAATGGGGAAAGGGTTTGCAGAGGGCCTTCGATGAGTTAAAGAATAAGCTTAATTTAGTACTAGTTATGGCATTACCAAACTTATAGTAGACCTTTGAAGTGGAGAAAGATGTGACTGGATATGTTATGGTAGTAGTTGTGATGTAGGGACGAAGGCATGTATGCTATCATTTTGAATTATTTAATGGGGAATTTCTCAATTACATTACCTATGACAAGGAGCTCTATGCCTTGTTGCAAGTTGTGAAGTGGAAATACTATATGATGGGATAGGATATAATAATCCACATAGATCAGTAACCACTATATTACCTATAGGGCTAGAGTAAGCTACAATACACTAGGAATTACAAGTTGATAAGGGATTTTATAATAGTTTCATTTAGTTGTTAAGTACAAGAAGGGAAACACAAACAAACTAGTTGACATGCTTTCAAGGGCACCCACATTAAATACCACAAATTTGGTAACTCGAATGCACATGGATCCATTCACCCATGATCCATATAGGGAGGCATATTCAGAGGATGCATACTTTAAGGAGGAGTTTTAGTAGTTGCAGAGCCAGGTTCATGTGCACGATGGTGATAACACAATGGACTATCATATCTAGGATGGGTTACTCTATACGATGGATAAGTTGTGTTCCTAAAGGTGAGTGACTACAAATAATTAGAGAGGGTCACACATCCAAGGTTATAGGGCCCTTTGGTGTAGGAAAGGTAGTGGTGAACTTATAGAGGTATGTGTATTGGCCCAAGATATAAGAACACGTAGCTAGAATCATAGGAGGATACTTGATTTGTTGCACTAGTAACCCTAGTAACATGAAACAGGGTCTATACCATCTCTTACCTATATCAAATCATCCTTCAGAAATAATTTCCATGGAATTTGTGGGAGGTTTACCAAAAGTTTAGGAAGGGACATGACTACTTGTTTGTGGTACTTGGTGAGCCCTCGTATTGCACCAAGAATATTGTAACTCCTAAGGGCTTCTTAAATCAAATTATCAACCCATGGTTTGTACAAACTTAGAGGTGATAATGTTATATGCACAATAGGTTAGGTTCTACTGATGTCACCCTTAGTCATGAAATCAGAACAAGGTGTTTAGAGACCACTCCTCCAACTTACTACAGTGAAATATTCTCATGATAGAATAAATGAACCTGATTCTAACTACAAAAGTGAAAATTCCATTCATTTAAATGTAAATGCTAATTGACATTGCAATAAAAGAAAAAGGCTAGTTTTGAGAAGTAAATCACGCTACTCTACTGGCACATTTAATTAGGTAATTAACCTATTTGTATGCACCATTTATCTACTCACGCTTGCTTCAAAATAAGGAATCCAATTTTTAACATGGCTATGAATAAAAATAATAATTCTAACTTTGTTTCTCTATCTAATGTTTGAAGTGAGGAAAATAGGAGTTTGGGGTGGCCTTAGAGTATTACTTAATCACCAAAGCACAAGTTGGGGGCCATTATTTAGCCAAACAATGCTAACATCACTACAAGGAGAAAAAATGGTTGAAGAAACCACTACTATAGGGCTACTGTAGGAGGTGCTACAGGAGGGGGTCTGAGAGCGTTTTAAGGATGGGAGTGGTGCCTTAGAGGTGGAGAAAAGGTGGATAAAGGTAGAAGGTGATGAATGAAGTCTGTGGGAGCCCCTTAGAAAATCCTAGTACTCCTCAGAGGTCTATCTTGCACCAAAGTTGATGTCCATGATGTCTTTCATTTTCCTTAACTGAGTGACTTTGGAGACAAAGGTTGGAAGTAGCGTGATGTGACTAGGAGTAGGATGGAAACATATGTGTGAGTTTGGAAAGGTATGCCCACCCCTGAAGATTAGCACAGTCCCTGCAGCTAGCCACATACATGCATCAAATGACCAATAATGTAGTGGGACAAATTAACATGGAAAAGATGAGTTGAATTTGATTATGATCTATTATATCCCATAACACTACTCTAATCACCTAAGATAATGAAACTAACTCATAAGTTACAAAGAATAAGTAGGAAATCTAACATATTTTTGGATTGTGATTGTAGATCTTTCCAATCACTCTTCCCATAAGAGAGGTGATAGCCAAGCCCAAAATTACAAGTTTTTATAATATAACATCTACTAAAACAAGAGAAGGATTGCAATGTTTTGAAACAAGAACAAGAAGGAAACACAAGATAGGGTCGACATCCTATGGGTTGGGCCCAAACACAAGGGTTTGAGCCCTCCAAAACTAACTTAGATTGCAGATAAATGGTAAAATTCTGATTAATAGAAAATAAGAATCACATACATCATGTTGGGATGGGGTTCCCTGGGCCAATTTTAGGAATAAGATAACCCAAGTTTTCATGTTTTTTTTGTAAGAAATGTAAAGTCTCCACGATTTGTGGATGTGGAGTGTGCTGATGGTTAGGAGTCAAAGGGGTTTTAGCCCCTTGTTTATGTAACGTTTGAGTCAATTTTGATACCCACCCATGGTCTGTGGACGATGGGATTGTATGAAAAGGCTATAAATAAGTGTGTCTTAGAGAGTCTAAGGTAGGTTATGTTAGACATGGATGTAATGGGTCAATGGAAGAGTAGTGATAACACAGAGAAGTGGGTCAAGTAGGAGAAGAAAGGCTCCGCAAATGAGTGCGCAGAGGCCTAGGTAAAGTTTGCAGCTGAGTGCGTGTACCGCTGCAGCTGAGTGCGTAGGGTAGTTTTGAGTCTGTAAATCTGAACTGAAGATCAATAAATAAAGTTATTGAAGAATTCTTGTGTATATTTGTTTATCTCTATCTAATTCTATTTATGATATATGCTATTGATGAATAATGTGTTTATGGAATATTGATCTAATGATGCGTGATTCTCTTGAATAAGTCTTAATAAATGTACGCAATGCATGTTAAGTACTTTCACGAAGACTGTGATGAATTCTGTTATGTTTACTAAATAACTTAAGTAGATCTACGTGAAAACTAATTAAGGGTTGTTCTATGATGTTTGTAAGAGGATAAATCGATTGTTAAAGGTCTGCAAAGGCTAATCATAGACCTTTGCGAAGGTCTGAATACTATTTTAGTAGAGTTACAGTACCGAGCCCTAAGGGCTTATTGATTTGCATGAAGGTAGATATGAGGCACTAAAAGACATCGCACTCATCTCTAGATGAAGAAAATTGGTTCCTGAATCTCCCCATACTGCTTCAGGTGAGACTACAGCCTGTGCTACGCAGGTTGTTTCCGAAAGGGCTAGTAGTGTAGGGATTTGTTAGTTGGCACAACTAACTCTGAACTTGAGACAGGACCATCGAAGCCAACAAATGGTTCTGGTGTAGTCTAGTTGGTTAGGATACTTGTCTCTCACATGAGAGACCCAGGTTCAAGTCTAGTAAAGCGTCATGTAGCGAGCTTGCACTTGATGTTGGATACATGTCGCAGATACTAGATCATGCTGAACTTGAAGAAATGCATCTTCTGTGTTCCCTTTGGAATTTTGCTGGGTCACATGGTGTGAAAGCAAGGGCTTATGGTCAACCCTAGAAAGATTGTAGTGATTGTAAGTTTGGAGGCCTCAAGGAATGTTAAGAAACTACACGTGACACTGGGACATATGGGATATCATCGAAAGTTTATCAAAGCATATGCTCAAATTACTGCGCCCATGGAGAAACTGCTGAAGAAGGATGCAACATTCTGTTGGGACGAAGAATGTCAGTGCAACTTGGATTTATTGAAAGAATCGATGGTCACTGCACCAATCTTGGTATTCCCTGATTGAAAGAAGGAGTTTCACGTACATGTGGATGCCTCTTGCATTCTGTTGGGTGTAGTACTAACACATGCTGGTGAAGGGGAGATGGAACATTCGATAGCCTTCATGAGTAGGAAGTTATCAAAGTTAAAAAAGAATTATTCAACGACTGAGCGTGAAGGATTGACCATGGTGTACGCACTGCAGAAATTTAGACATTATCTATTGGGAGAACATTTCAAGATGTACACAGATCATTTTGCCTTTAAATACCTGGTCAATAAGCCTGTGTTGGGGGTGAAGATCTGCATATGGTTGCTACTATTCTAGGAGTATGACTTTGAGGTAATTGTGTAGCCAGGGAGGTTGAATGCAGGACTTGACCATCTGTCGCTCGCGGAGCAAAATAGGAGAGGAGCCCAATAATTTGGAGGAAGGGTTGCGAGACATGTAGCTCTTTGCGGTGCACATAGAAGGTAACCATTTTTTAGATATCATTCATTTCTTGACTAAAGGGATGACACTAGAATGGTATACAAGTTTGCAAAAGAAGGAAATCGTAGTGCGTGTGACATACTTTTTAGTTATTGCAGGACATCTATCTGAGATGGGTGTAGATGAAATATTGTGAAGATATGTGCCAGATTTTGAGAGAGATCATTCTCGCTGAAGCTTATGGAGGGGCCACGGGAGGACATTATGCACGAAAGGTGACTGCACATAATATTTTCCGCGCAGGTCTTGTTAGGGTCCTATAATAATAGGATTCATAATTTTGAATTGGCTATGGTTAGTCTTGTAATATTGTACATACTTTTGCTTTCTGCAAATTGTTTTCCATATTAAAAAATTAAAAAATGTAAAGAGGGTATGTCCTAAAAGAATAATAAAGGACAAAAAGAAAGAGAAAAAGATAAAAAAAGTGAAAAATATGAACCCAAAAGAAAGAAATAAAACAGATCATGAAAGTGTGCAAATTCAAATGCCACTACTTTTTACTTTAGTATGCAAAATAAGGTTGTGTGCAGCTTGTTATAAATGCCACAACACATGATGGTCAAATAGCTTAATCTTGACTCATTCATGTTTTGAATTTTATGTTGATAGATAGAGAATAAAGATCTAGACAAACTGTTTAACCTTGGAAGATCAGTAGTTAGGTAGAGAATAAAAATGTTCTCATCAGCTTAATTTGAGCCATTGGAAGTTATAAGGTTAGAATTATATAGTTTGTTTGTCAAAAGAAAATGAAATAAAGGGTTTGCAAGCTCAAATGCAAATAACAAAGTGAAGAAAAAACCTTAGGATAAATAAAGGGTAGGTAGAAGAAAGGTTGCAAATGTACAAGGTTGCTCAGTCAAAAGCACATTTATCATGCTTAATCCTATGTTTCATGTGCAGGAGCATTTATGAGAGTGAAAAGATATTCACAAGTTGGTTTGATTAATTTCCCTTTATTTCATTTCACCCCGACATACTTACTTACTAATTTCCCCATTCTTCCATTATTTCTTATAAAATATCCTTTCACCCTCATTTTGACACTTACTCCATCGTTTCACACATTCCCCTAGGAATTACCTTGCAAAAATCATCCCCCTACCCAAAACCCCTTTTCCCTAGTGTGAAACCCATTTCCCATTGCAAATATTACTTTCCCCCCTCACTAATATCCCTATTTCCCTTCAAAACCCATAGAACCCCCTTATCCTAAGTTTTTATCCCCTCGCATAAGTTAACTAACTCCCTGGCTTCATATTTCCCCGATAAACCCTTTTAACCCACCAACCCTTGGTGTAGTTAAAAAACCCCGCTACAGTAGCCCTTGGTCCCACTTTAACAAACCCATGGCTTATATTAAACCCCGGCTTTATTGTATTAATTAATTACAATTAGTTGTAATTAAATCCTGGGCCCCGCAAATCCTCGCCCCGATTCCCTCTGTGCATCTTGACCACGTGACAGTCGTCTGATCTCCCAGCCCTAGATCCGACGGTGCACATCCATATCACACACTTTCACCTTCCGATCGATGGTAGCCCGAGGGCATGTGAGATTCGCAGTTTTTCCTGGGCACTGTTCTGCTACGTGGTAGCCCCAGGCTAGATCACGTGCTCGCAAGGAAATACCAGCTTCCCTCCAAAAGCGGTGCGATGGCCCAAAAAATTGCCTCCCTGCCAAGACCAAAAACCGTCCACTGTTCATTTGTAAATTCGGCGCCAAAATGTAACCGTTTTCAGTTAAAAGGTCGGAGAATCCCCATTTCACCCTTTTTTCTCATTTTCACTATGAACGCCGCTCAAGCCATTCTATGACACCCTAAACCTCTGCAACCAAAATTTACCATCGTTTGCCACCCGAAGAAGCTCCGGACACCCAATTCGAGCATCCAGTTCACAGCTGAAGCCACCATACCCATTGCATTCACCATTGAAACCAGTTTGCAGCCCATACCACCAAATTCTAGGTATTCTTGGGAAAACGAGAACGACTCTTTAATTGGAAAGTGTATAGTCCAATTAAAAGGTTAATTAATTGATATTAATTAATATTTGTTTAAATTGAAGAGAAATTCATTGTAAATACCCACAACCCTTCTTTTACAAACTGTAAATACCCTCTCACTAAACCAGAGCTTCCAAACCTTACTTCTGCAGCGACCACAAGCCTAATTCATACCTCTACTCCTAAATATGGCTTCCTAGATCTCTTTGGATGTAATACCCCTGTCAACCCCTCACCTGGACATCGATCATTTGGCATTAGCAGATAGGGATTTTCAAATAAAAGATATTGCTTCACCAGCTTACCTTCTGAAGCTCCACTACTGGAGTAAGGATAAATTCCTAAACCAAAACGATGACATCCACCTTTGGGAATCCAATTTACCCAAGTATTTATTCCTAGAAGTGCACCCATTCCTTGATATCATACATTTCTATCATGCCTGCTATATCCCTAGCCAAAGAGATATTGTTTCCCCTAATGAGTAATTGTTATTCACCATCACTGCAAAATCCATCAACCAAATTCCGCAGGTCCAACCCAGCCCAAATGAAATTCCACTGTCTATTGGTGACTTGCTAGACCTATATGTAAAATTAGAACTGGCTAAAATAGCACATATTTTCTAGACCTTCATCATAGAAGACCGTCATACTCCCACAGATAGTCCACCTTATGCTGCCACCATTTTTTCAGAGAGAGGTAGATAGATAATTACCATGCTCTCTTGCATCCTAGGATATACCTCAGATGAGCATGTGGATGAGGTTATCCTAGCCTTTCTCTCCATCTTCACCCCAAGCAAGCCTCCTGCTATCACGTACAACTATGCTCAGTACATTGCAGACGGGATGCATGAACAATTCACAAGACTCCCAACTGAGAGAGTTTTTAAGTACTCTTCAGTGTTATTTCACATGTTTTTGTATTATCAATTCCCTGTCAGCATCCAGAAGTTGGATACCAAGGGGAAAGAGAGGTCAGTTATTTATTGGACACCCTTAATCCAGAAATACTCCATAGCATTCACCTATAAGGACTTCATAGATTCATTTGTCCACCCAATCATGAACATGTTGACCACTAGCCCTTAGCCCAGAATCAACCAAGAAATCAAAAGGGTGTTGTAGTTGGCCAAGAATAGCAAGGTGGAAGACTGGTATTTATACTAGAACCACACAGAAGTTAGAGTTTATGGATGCCAACTTTCCCCTTATAAACTGACCAAATACCTCCCTATGAGGATATTTGCACTTGAATATTTTAGGCCGATCATAAATTCATATGAAGTAAACTTCCTAGCAGCTAGGAAGAAGACCCAATTTAAAATGAAAAACCAATTGGGCCCCTTCGTATGTAATAACAGAGAAGTTGGACCTGAGGTTGACAAGATATTGCAGGACATGAAATTCAGGAACAACTTTATGTGGTAGTATGACCCTCATGGGGTCATAAATAAGTTAAGACTCAAGGTCAAATTGGGACCTTTCATCCACCATCCAAAACCTGATATTGAGTAGTTTGCCAACCAGTCAAAATGGTTGGAAAACACATTGATTGACATGGATAGCACAGTAGTGGATGTAGAAAACACAATGTTTGATGTTGAAAAGAAAATTGATCAAAGTTCTTTCCTGCAGGTACTGGAACTAGGGGAACCAATGAATAATCTTCCTATTTTATAGACCCCAGCCAATGAGGAGAGGAATCCAAAGAGAAATACCAGTTCTACCATGGAGACCATAGATGAGCATTTTGAGCTCAGAAAAAGGCCTAAGCTAAATCCTGTGTCTGAAAAGGAAGAGAACATTGAATCAATGGAAATCACTGACACTGAAACAATGGGAAAAGAAGTAAAGGAACAACTGCTTCAACTGAAGCACAATAGTCATCAACCTCTAACACTCAAATGGTTGAGAGACAACTAAGTGTGGAGGTTTCCTCCTTCAGTAGGCCAGCATATAAAGAAAAGGACATTAAAGACAGGTAAAAGGAGATAAAGATGAGAAATGAGAAGTTGAAGGCTAAAACATACACCCAATGCTTCAAGCACACACCAACCAATCATAGCAGATTGATGTCAACTTTTGATATCAAAGTAGGAAAGATGTAGGTTTCATTCATGCAGCCAACTGTTTAGCAGCTAAAGACCTCAGTTGATTACAGAAAGATTGATTTTGAGGTGTTGGCCAGGGATGTTCATCCCATTGACCAGATGTAATTTCACAAACAAGTTGGAGAGATGATCTACTCCACCCTAATAGGAATGGCCATGGCTGCACACAGGCTGCAGGGTTCACTAGACAACATTACAACCCAATATAAATTGGAAAAGTCCTCCTCACAGGCCAAGGACAATAGGATCAAGTCATTGGAGGACTTGATAATTGAGCTGGGCCATGATCCAAGTGACATCAAAGCTGCTGAAAAGTTGATCAAGAAGAAGAATGAGGATGTAGTAGCTCTCAAGAGACAACTAAAGTTGCCTCATTTAGAATACCCACAAACAAAAGAGGTCCTGGAGAGCCAAACAAATCATGAGGAGATGATGGACCTGGTGCTTCAATTGAGTGATCAACTAAAGGAAATGGAAAAAGAGTTAGATAGCTTGATACAGGTAAAACAAGCTAGTCTGGAGAATGCCCCTGCCACAGTTATCCCAACAGTTACTACTGCAGTACCTTCCACTTTGGCAACATCCTTAGCTCCTACAGCTCCAATGGCTATAGCACTACCAACTTCTACACCGTCTACATCAGCAACAGGGTCAACAGGTGATGAGGAAATAATATTGGTCAAGGCAATGGAAGACACATCCATTCAGACCACTGAAATGAACAAGGTCAAAGAAAAGGTGACTAGTGTGGAGACTGACTACAAGCTTTCCTAGATTATGCACAAGGAAGAAGTGTAGAAAGCAAGTAGGATGAATGAAAGAATAAAAAGTCTGGAGAAGGAATTGACATTGAAGGAACCCCTTGGACAGGCTAAGGAACAATTGTGGGCCAATATCATTGACTCTGTCAATGATATTTGGCCATCCATCCAAGTAATTTTTGAGCAGATTGACTTAATAAAACAGCCTACAGAATCCATACAGAGAGTAAAAGAGAACTGGGCGACATGCTAGAGGAATCTACAAGGATCATTCACTTCCTCAACTCCAAAAATAAGTATGAGTTGTAGGAATAAGAGATACCTGATAGAATAGGTACAATTTTGGAAGTGAAAAGGGTCCTCACCAAGAGGAATTTAATGTTAAACCTTGAAGATAAGTGCCAAACCATGCAACTGGATATAAATAGATTCATGGTTAAGTTTTAAGTTTTGAGGCAAAAGGTTTTACCAAATCCCTTGGTAATTAACGAAAAGTTAATGACACAGGAGGACTATAACAGAAAAATTAGAGAAGTGGTTAGAGATCAAGTGAATACTTCATCCATGAAGGGGATACCTACTAGCAAGGTCTTACACCAAACTTTTGAGAACTTGTTTTACCTCTAGCATGAGGTAAAACACATTTTTGTGAATAAGCCTACTTTTACCAAGTATACAGAGGCATATGAGATTTATAGGAAGATGATGAATATCCAATTACCGATGTTGAAACATGGGAGAAATTAAATGATTACTGTAGAAATACAAAGTCAAAGGGTAAAAATGTACAGTAAGATTAAAAAGGCATAATAAAAAGATAATGACAGGTCAGCCAGGTCAAAGTCTATCAAATGAAAGTGTATCAGTTGAAAATTCAGAGTAAATAGAACATGCAGTGTGAAGACCAAACAACAAAGCACAAATTAAAAGGAAAAAAATAAAAGATTAAAGACAACACAACCTAATAAACAGGGATAGCAAACAACAATTCAATAGCTGTCTCTATCTTCTTGCATGAAGATACTTCTTTCTCTTACATTAGTTCCCAAGATAGTTTGGGATATTTTGTAAATTATTTTTGTATAAATACTTCATAATTCGAAGTATTGAGGGTGGATTGTTATACATTTTTAGAGTTATTTTGATCATAAACTTGAGGGTTATTGTACCAATTTTTCATGTCAAGCAGACTTGAAAAAGTAATAAAGATATTGCATTACAAGATTCATGTGTTGAGCTATTACAGTGAAGTATTTTCTTTGTTAAATTTGTTATTTTCTTATGTTTTTCACAAACTTAATGTTATCTAAAGTTGAATGAATTAACTGGAAGTTTATCTCAGAATTTGTTTAAGTACACTCTGTTTTGAACAATGGATCATTTACATGTTTTCTTTTGATATCCAGATCTGAGAATCCTTAATCTCTCTCCCATCCTGGTTGACCTCTTTCACTTTCTTCATAGTCTGGCCTAAGGAATCCTTAATTGTTCTTTGGATCCTATTGAAAACCACTTCACCATCCAGCCTTGAGATCTGAAGTAACTTTGCTATCTTGCCCTGTAGACACTATTTTTAGAACTTGATCTAGTCCTGTTTGTTTGACATTTGACCCCATAGCCCAATGGTAAAAGACACCCCTCTTTTCATCTAAGTAAATGATCCCACCACCAAATCTAAATCAAAACCCAAGTACAATCATAACTAGCCTAAAATTAAATAACTAAACAAAGTTAAATAAAAAAGAGAGAGCCCTCTGTGAGAATTAAGAAGGCTAGATCCTAATCTCCAAAGATGGTTTGTGGTTACCTCTAATAATTTCTTTCTAAAAAATTCAAGAGAAATATTGGAGTGCTAATAGGTTTATTGTGGCCAACGCTGCACAAGGATTCCAAGGCATATTGTAAGGCATGCGATGCATGTCAGAGAATGGGTAGAGTATCGCGAAAGGATGAATTTCCATTACAACCTCAAGTATCTTTGCAACCATTTGAAAAATGGACGATTAATTTTGTTGGAGAAATTCAGCCCCAACGGAAGAAAACTGGTGCGCGTTATATCATCATCGTGATGGAATATCTAACCAGATGGGCAGAAGCACATCTAGTTAAGGATTGTACAAGGATTACGACAGAAAATTTTTTGTTTGAACATGTCTTAACCAGATTTGGTTGCCCAAAAGTGTTGATGAGCGACATAGGTACGCACTTTCTGAATGAGACGATCAACACGTTGACAGAGGAATTCCATGTCTATCATCAGAAGAGTACACCGTATCACCCATAGGCCAATGGAACTATTGAATCCTGCAACAATATTTATGAGAACGTGCTGACGAAGATCTGGAATGCATAGCGAAATGATTGGGATGTGCGTGTACCTGCAGTGTTATGGGCTTATAGGACTACTTGCAAGAATATGACAGGGAAAACGTCGTTCAGCTTGGTATATGTCGTAGAAGTTGTAATGCCAATGGAGTATATTGTGCCTAGTCCTCACATAGCATCTTTCGTAGGTATGGTAGATTGCAAGGCCTTGGAAGACTGACTCATACAACTGATGGAGCTTGAAGAGGATCGATTTTTGGTAGGATTTCATTAGAAAGTACAGAAGGAATGTGAAAAAGCATGGCACAATCGCCACATCAAACTTCACATATTGAGGATAAATAATCTTTTATTGTTATATGATAGTAAGTTCGCTAAATTTTCGGCTAAATTTTATATGCATTGGCTGGGGCCATATATTATCAAAGAAATTACAGATGGAGGCGTAGTTCAGCTCGCGATGCTGAATGGAGAACCTTTTCTGAGAAGGGTGAAAGGGATCCGATGGAAGCTATATATAGGGGATCCTGCGGAATGAATATAGGGTGGTGGGATAGTCTTAATGCTCTAGGTAGTTGCAAGGGAGCATAGGACTATAAACTACACTGTCGGGTTTGGAGGACTATGCAACAAGTGGGTTGTGTGGAAGATAATGAAGATGCAATCTAGGAGCTGCATGCACGAAGATGCACCATGGAGAGAGGTGTCGTGTAGAACAATAGAAAATTGATTGTTGGAGTCACTGTTCATGACTGGACATCCAGAAGATAGTTAAGAGGAGAAGGCTAGTGGCATTTAAGGCAAAAACCTTTGAAGATCTGCCATTAAAACAACGTTTATTGTCAAAATTTGGGGGGTACGGTCGGATTTGAATTCAAAATGCCTTATAAATTACCCATGCCAGTCTAATAGAGAACACAACAATTTGTACCCTTAGAGTTGTTGAAATTTACTTTCTATTGCTTATGAGCCGAGTGTTTTGGGAGGAATTCCTAGCACAGACAGACATTTCTCTTGAAGATCGTAAATTTTTAATGGAGAGGATGACAACCACCAACCTCGCCGAAGCCTTGAGTTTGGAAGTAGCCATATCTGACACTCCAAGACAAAAAGTATCTGATGTAGAAGCTACTCCTGTGGTTCCCATGACGCTGAGGTCACCAAGGCTGAAGCAGAACATGGTGAAAGACAAACAACACGCCATGAAAGAGAAGCATAAAAAACCCATGCAGGTACACACTTCCCCAAGGAAGCATACCACGACACTAACACAAAAGAAATATAAGCAACCCGTGGAAGATAAACAGAAGGTAGTGAACTTGGAGACGGAAGAAGGCCAGGGTACAAAAGACATAGATGCTGAAGGAGTGGAGCCCATCACGAAGCTACCCAACTATATCCCTCCATGGAATGGAAAGGCAAAGATCACAAAGGACCCAAACTCGGAGAAATTCACCATTTCCATGCCCCTGCTACCTGAGCAGGTTCCTTTTGAAGGTCTGCGGCTTGCGCGGATCCCACTATTGAAGATGGAGGATTGGGGCCTTGCAGATCATGCTAAGTTCCCACACTTGGCGATGAAAAAATATATGAAGAGAGTTTACTATGAAGAGACAGGTGTTACAGTGCTGGAAATAGAGGAATGGGTCTGAAGTATTGATAAATTAGGGTTGCTCAACTTGCTATGGGTGCCACATTATCACTGCACCCCAATCAACACAATTTATGTGCGCAAACTGCTTACATTAGTGCACAATTGGTGCATATGGCTAGGAGGGCCTATACCCATCACAAAAATGCTCATTCACAGGATTACGCACTTGCCATATGAAGGTATGAACATGGAAAAGGAGTTGGGTGGAAAGACGGGTGAGAAGGACCTTGCAGAAAGAATGAAGAAAGATTACCAACTCATAAACAAGTCATACGGGTACTCAATTTTATCTATCTCGGACCCTGCAGTTCAATTGGATGCGCAGATATTAGGAGGAAAGGTGATGAGGAAATGTCGCGTGGATGAAGTTCTGATGCTTGTAGTGTCCCTATCTGCACAGTGCGTGAAGGGCATGCATTTCAATTGGTCTAGATAACTCTGTTAGGAGTTCCTCACGAACTACTAAGGGGTCCATGATGAAACCAAGCCATTTCATTATGCTTGGTTATTGCTATCCATTGTGCTTGTCGCATGGAATTGTCAGAGGACAACCAATTTCCTCTGCTTGAGGAAGGATTGCTGGAGGTAGCGCAATTTTCCCTCTTATGGGCTTCTAAGGACCCCGTGTGGATGATAGAGATGAAAATATTTTGGATCTTGATGGAATCGAGTCTCCACATGGCTGTTAACCAGCATCCAAGGTTGTCACTAACCTTGTACATGCAGTTGTTAGCCTACGCAACATTCAAGGCTAACTTCCACAGGATGTATATCCAGGCGTAGAAGCATCCAATGCAGAAGTGACATGAATTTCCATATTTGTTAATAGTAACATATGTACAAGAGTTGGTAGCAAGATGGCCCGCAGAGTTGTGCGCCCCTTCAGATCTTGCTATTGGGCCAAGCATGGGTGTGGAAGTACTGCCACGAAGAAAAGGAAGGAGGCAGTTAGGCAGGCTGCACAGAACCTGGCCGCGAAAAAAAAGGATGTTGTAGAGAAGGTTCGTGTTGAGAAGGAACGCACTGCCAAAGAGAAGGCAAAGCAGGAGCAATTCCAATCCTAGAAAGGTGACAAGTCACCTTCGCTGGAAACAGAAACAAAATAACTTACAGGACAAGGTGGTAGAGGCGACGAAGGGCAGTGCACCCCCTTCATTTTGAAAATACATGGCCTGGAGCAGTCAGGGACGCTACAACAGAAGTACTACAATAGTTGGAACAACAGTACATGCAGACATTGGGCAGAGTTCAGAAGGATCTTTGAGAGTTCCAGCTCCAAGCAACCAAAATCCAAGAAGATGTTGGGAAGGTGAGCGGTGCACAACGCAGTTTGGCGTGGGGTAAAATTACAGTCATGGAGATGGCCTAGCCACAGGATGTGCAAGTCTTCCCCTTGCCTAAAGGATCATTCCATGCTAAAAATGAGGAACAACGCGCCCTGCTTGACAAGGTCACAAAATGGGCCTGAACCTTGCCACGATATCACTTGAGTCACTGCATGCAGTACTATAGGGAGTCATGGAAGAGCTTCACATCAGGGAACAATGAGTACTCAGTGCTGTAAGTGAAATCAAAGTCAATAATCAGAAACTGTTCACTGAAAAGATGCATGTTATAATGGACAAGGAGATGCTACAGGCACACAATTCACGCTCGGAATCAGTAGTAGCAAAGGCATGCAGGACCGTGCCTGAGCTTCATATCCTTGAGGATGCACAACCAGAAGTGAAGATCATAAAATTAGCCACTGGTGTGGGCGAAGCCAAAGAAGAGGTTGGCCGAGTTTAGTTTGAACTCAATATAAAGATCATAGAGTTCCAATTAAAGTTGTAGCCCGTGACCCCTCTTGAGGTTTGGGAGCAGCGTGGAGTCGCGATCAGAGAAGGAATGGCCACTCTGGATGCCAGAGTCACTAACTGCACAACAATATTTGAGCAAGAAATGGAGTTCATGAAAAATCTATGGGAGGATCCCAACCTGCAGATGCTGAATGTGAAAATAAGGGAGCTACAACAACAATATGATGAAGTTAGGGAAATGATGCACTCCATTGCACCAGTGCATTGCCTAGCTAAATTGGAGGGAAAGCATCTCCTGGCACAGGT